>PVJL010007949.1:38356-72100 GCA_004026885.1 Lyroderma lyra
AAAAAAAAAAAAAAAAAAAAAAAAAAAAAAAAAAAAAAAAAAAAAAAAAAAAAAAAAAAAAAAAAAAAAAAAAAAAAAAAAAAAAAGAAAGAAAGAAAAAAAGAATTGAGAAAAATCTCCCAGAATGCACTTACTTTGCCTCAGTGCATATACTGTGTTTAGGGGAAGGACATGGGTGGGGAAGTCCTTTCTCATGCATTATATATTTCTGAAAGTTTTTAATGTCTATTTCCCCATGGAGCTACATGATTTTTTAATCTTGGTGTTTGAATAAGAATGAACTCTAATGACATACTGTTCCATTTTTTTTTTCTATTCTTTTCTGTGATGCTCTTTACTTTCCAGTTAGTGTCACTACTTCTTGAGATACTTAGGCCTAAGGCTTTCATCACATCTCCACATTTGGTTTAACAGCAAATCACCCTTTGTGAATTATGCAAATTGCTGTTATTGCTTCTGAAGCTTGTGCTTAGGGAAGTGGTTCTCAAAGTGTGGTCCCCAGACCACCAGCATCAGCATCACTGGGAATTTGCTAGCAATGAAAATTACGGGCCCAGTGTAAACATCTGAACCAGGAACTTTGCAGATGAAGCCTAACAGTCTGTGTGTTAGCAAGTCCTCCAGGTAATTCTGATGCATGCTCAAGTTGACGAGCATTGCCCTCTTCTAGGAGGGATCGGCCAACTCTATGTAAAAAGCCAATGGGCCATACAGTCTCTGTCACAACTGCTCAGCTGTGTCACTATGGAAGAAAGGACATGGCTGTGTTTCAATAATACATTATTTACAAAAATAACTGGTAACCTGTTGGCTGTAGTTTGAAGACACCGCTCTAGGGAATTCGAACAAAGCAATACTTCTGTCTTGTGTCCCTCAAGACACTATCGTTTTTCTACTTTTCAATTCCATATGCTTGTGAAAGATTCTCTTAGGGCACAGGCATACCACCCATAATAATTCAATCATCTTGAAATATATGCACTAATTTTTTAAGAATTATTCATTCTTATGTATATTAAAAAGTTGCCTTAAAATAAGATCAGTTCTTCTAACAGTCTCTGCATGGCTCTGAATATTGCACAGAATTTGGAACAGTCATCTGGCAATGCCTATCTATGCCGGGTACTAAAACTTTCAACTAGATTCCGTGAACTATAAATCATAGAACTATGGGAATTTGGCTTCCTTAATGTCTGAATGCAGCAAAGATTTTATATCCACCAATACTAAGGATGCATGTGAAGATTCTTTTTGCTGTATTAGAATCTTTGTCAGATATGTCTGTTGGGAAAAGCCTATCCTATGAATTACATGCCTGTTAGAAGCCCACCCAGGCCATCTGTAACAGAACTAAGAAGCCTTGCCTGGTCAACTTCATGATTCTCATGCACCTTTGCCAAGGACACTCATGTGAGCCAAGCACTTCTGCTGGACTTTCTCCTGCTTTTGCCAGAAACTTTTGTGTCCTTGCTTGAGGTCCACACAGCCTTATACAATTAAGCCAACCTTAATCTAGCCTGCAATGTGAGGCCAAGTTAAAACAACTACAGATTTATAGTAAGCCTCTAAAAACCCCTATGTTCAGAACACTATGGCAACACATCAAAGCCCAGAGTCTAAAAATATAGTCATGATACCATCAAAATCTCTAATATACTTTGCCCCTCAAATTCTCCTTATTTAGTTCTTGATGCCCCTAGCCAATATACCAAATGTTGAGGCCTCTTAGGAGACGTGATAAACAGCTGTCCTGCTCCCCACACAAGTTTTAAACACATTGAAAATTGATATAGAAGGTAGATATCAACTTCCTTGCTTATAAATGGAGGGTTAGAAGAATCCACTTGTGTATCAGAACCTAGTGTGCTTTCTAACACTGAACCCCCAAATTGAGTGGACTCAATCACTAGTGATACCTGAAGGCTGGAGGAGAGCTTGCTCTTGCACTCTCTTTCCCCACTGAGACAGAGCCTCCCCGTAGTGGAGGAGCAGGGCACGTGCGCCCTCTCGTTGGCTCCTCTACAAAGCGTCACTCATGCTGAACTCACTGCTGCCTCTGTGTTCCTCCCAAATGTATGCAACAACTACGTCGCTTTATGCTACATGGGGCAGAAAGAGTAGAAGGCTAGTGAGTAGAAAGAGGTTATTTCAGCTGAACTCTTCCCACATAGGGAAAAAAAGATCCAGAGTGTGAAATAAATATCTTAACAGAAATTAGGAAAGGATGACATGTGTCAGACACTCTTCACTGTCCATTAGCAGCTCTTCCCATCTTCAAATTCTTCCCTATGAACTGAACCCTGATGTGACAGGTAGTATGAGGAGATATCTAATCTCACCAATGATGATTTAGACCTAAAATGGTGATTTTAACCAATTGTATTGGGGCTGACCACACAGTGGTAGTTGCTTTTGTGGTGCTCTGGTGCCAGCTGTGTTCACTTTTCTGGTGTGTCATTGGTAGAGCTGGTTGGGTGATACTCTGGTGTGGTCTGAAGCCAGCCAACAAGGGTGTTGAGACTAGAACCCCTCGAAAGGGGTCGTGCTGGGCCCAGGGCAACTTGCTAGGAGCTACAAAGTAATCTGTAGTTTGCTGAAGCTGTGCTGGGTTTGGAGGCACTTTGGAGAGGTGACAGCGCGAGCTGAGACTGGCTGCCGCTAATGCCAGGTTTGGGACCCTTTGGTGGGCACCACAATGCAAGGTCAGGCCAGCTGCCACTTGTGCCAGGTTTGTGGCTGCTTAGTTGAGGCTTATGCCAGGCTTGGGTCCACCTGAGGAGAGTTACAATGCAAGTAGAGACCAGTCACAACTTGAGGATAGGATTTAGAGGTGGCTTAGCAAGAGCTACAAGACAGGCTGAGGCTGGCCTCTGTTTGTTTGGAGTTTGTTGACCTTTCAGAGATTTAGGCAATGTCTGCAGATAACCTGAGACAGGCTGATTAATTTCTCTCTCCCCCTTTTTACTAAATGTGAACTCTAGTAAAGCAAGAGTCTGTTAACTACTATTTCCTCAATATTTAGAATACTGCCAGGAAAATAGTAAGTCTATTGAAATAATGAATGGTTTCCACACGTTCCTGATACCTCTGATACTATCATTACACCCAACAGACTGAGCCGATGAGCGATGAGCAGGGTTTTAGGAATAAGGACACCAAGTCAGAGATTAGCAGCTGGGCATTCTGATTTTCCCTACTGTAAATCCATTTGGCTTTGGGTTTTATCACCAGATAATCTAGGATCAGCTTTCCATCTCAAGATCAGTTAGTTAGCAACCTTAACTCTGGCTCCGATACTACTTACCCGTCGCCATGTAAGCTAATATATTCACAGGTTCTTGGTACTAAAATGTAGAAATCTTTGGGAAACTGTTATTCTGCATATCATACCACCCTAGAGTGGTTTTTTAGGGAATTCTCAGGTAGGCAGTCGTGGATAACATCATGAGGGTTTTAAAATGGGGATGAGATTGAGCTAAGGTTTCAGTGCTTAGAGGAAGAGAACATGCAATGCAAGTCTGACACATTCACACAGGGAAGGAGTCTGTTTCAGTGAGGTCCTCGTGGGTTCTAGCTCAATCTATACAAATAATAGTGTTTGGGCCCTCCTAAGAAGGTATATGGAAAGTGAGAATTAAAAATCCCTGATTTCACCCATGAAGAGATTTGTTTCCATAGCATTTCCAGCCGTTTTCTTTTTTTTTTTTTTAGACAATTGCCTTTTAGCTTGAACACAATCAAGTCTGCTGTTTATTGTAAATATCTTCTTGTTTAGCTAAGAATTCTTCCTGTTGGCTTTATTTTACTGTTCATTATAAGGAAAATTATTTTGGACCAAAATGTCTACAGTTGCTTTGCCTGTGTTAACATATAGTCGTGACAAATAAGAACTCCACTTAATGCCAAGACTGTGACAGACCAGAAACTTAAGTGTAACATACGATCTATGCATAACTAAAATTTATTAAAATCATCAGCATCAAATATTAATCATGAGCACACTACCCATGAGGCTTTCTATGTTAGGCAATGAAGATAAATAGTTATGAGACACGGTTTCTACCCTTAAAGACCTGACAAGCTCGTTGGGGTGACAGAATCCATCCATAAACTGGTAAGTAAAAACGCAGGGCGAAATACCAAGAGAGTGGCTGAGGCAAGGAGTGCTACAGAGTTTCAGAGAAGGAAAAAAAAATCACTGAAAAATGAACATTCACTGCAGGATTTATGGAGCTTGAATTCAGTTTGCCTTGCACAAGGATAGAGAAGCAAATAGGTCATTCCAGACAAGGAGGATATGGTTATGGGGACAGAGTCACATAGGTAAAATCATACGTGATTTTCTTTTTTTGAGGAGCAATGAAAAATCTATTTTGACGACCACAGGTGATATGTGTAGAGTTTAGAGTGAGGTCAACTTGAAGCTTGACTGCATAAGACTCTCTACTACATCATGGTGAGGGTTTATCCTTGAGCTTAGACAACAGGAGGGAGTTTTGATTAAGGGTTATCAGTGTGAAAAGCCGGTTTAGGAAGAAAACTGGCCCACTGCTTTAGTGAGAGGGCATTATACAATGACGTGGCTGTGGTTATGTCATTATTCCTATCATTGTCTCTACCTCTGTTTCTATATCTACACTTTTATCTATACTTATATCTATACCTACAACTATACGTACATTTATATCATTTTACACGTTTCCTCCATGAATCAATAAGCCCTTTGGTCCAAAGGATGATGCTGTTTTATTTTAGTAAAACTCAACCGTGGCACCAATGAGGTATTAAGGAAAAAGCATTGGCCTTCAACGTGTTTGTATATTTTCTAGTGTTGCTGCGGTTGAAAACTGTAAAAACAATGCTTTTTTAAGCTGACTGCCTTTCTAAAAACAACAAATGCTCCTCCAGTGAATGCATTTTAGTGAACCTGTCTCCTGGGAACAAATGGAAAAACCATATCCTTAGTACCAGATTTCACTTGGCTACCTGACACACTCTTTTTCCCTGAATTAATGCCCTACACCATCTTCCTAACGCTGATGCAATTGTGTGGGCGTATGAGTGTGGGCTTTAATACCACAAAAATACCTTTAGTTCTAGTAGTTTGGCTATAGAAAAGACAGAGATATGGCTCAAAAGAAAATGAATTCAATAAAAATCAAACTAGCTCAGTAGTGGTTGAAAACACAACCTAAAAACTAATGGTTATTGCAAATACACAAACAGGCAATGAAAAACTAAAGCATTTCCAACACTTCTGAGCTTGTATTTCCCTTCAAATTGGAAGAAGATGATGTTCTTAAATACAGCTCCTCTTCATACAAGATTAAAAGAACAATAAGTACACTGATGAAAATATTAAAATAAAACATTTCATTTCTAGTTCAAAAGTCCATATGCTCTGACACACTATATGGATGAGGGCTGTCCAGAAACTATCCAGCCATGTAATAAGAAAAATAGAGGCATTTATGGCTGGGTTTTTTCTGGACAGCCCTCATATAATCAGATTTTAGGCTACTTTATATATGCCCATAATCATCAAAATAAACCTGTGGATTAGACAGTGAAGATTTCATCAGTTTTGTTTTGTGAATGAAAAGAACATTCACAAAGAGAGTTGATGATTCACCAAGGTCATGTGGTCATTTAATAAAATTATGTTAAAATAGATAAGTACACAGACTCTGGATTTTAACGTATCTCTGTAGGATTTCTTTCTCAGCAGTCCTTTTCTATCTGGGAAATAGTCATTAAGCTGTATACTTCTAATGTAGCTTTTGGTATTGTATTTAAGAATTTTAAAGTTCAAAATGTAGTAATTACATGTCATGCAGATATTCAATAAAATTAAAAATATATTTTGGAGTTTTGACAGGAATTCAATATAGGGTGTATTGTTTAAGTATTTTAGGAACACACCTTTTCCCTACATTTTGATTATCATGGTACTTATACTACATTCTTTTCTATGTTTTATTAAATTTGACATCTGTGTAAGGGATTCCAATATTGTGGGATACAATTTGTCTAGTCTAGAGACATGAACTTAGATAAACTGTCTTATTTGCTTTTCTCTTATCCTGAACTTCAACTTATTCATAATAATGTTTGTTCTACACTTAAAAACATTTTTTATTTAATTAAAAATTTGGGGGGTTCCGTGGTGGTATAGAGGCTAAGCTTCAGTGCTCCCAACACTGTGGCCTGGGTTTGATTCCCAGCCAGGGAACAACCCCCCCAACACACAAAAATCCCATTTGTCACCAATAGAGTTTGAGTGAAAATTAAACAGTTCCTTGGTGTGACCATGACTCATAAGTTTTGTTTTTAGTTTGTTTGTTTTTTTTAATTTGCTCATTGTTTAAATAATTTTTAAAAATCTCATATTGCATCATTTCTTACAAAGATGGACCTTCTTTTTTTGCAATTTTCAAACTTCCTAATAGACTGTGACATTGATAATAAGATTTTAAATAATCATTAAGGAAAGAATATTGTTCAGTTATTGAATGATTTCCAGTTGCTGACTAAAAGTTTTATAGAGTTGATGACAACTCTATAAAATCATGTGTGGGTAAAGAAGAAAATATTTTGAGTATGATTGTTCTTTCCCCAGAATCGACAGCTAATGTCCAAAGCTGAACAAAAAGGGGAGATAAATTCCCCACAATATACAATTGAGTCCAGGTGTTGTCCTCAAAGCTTATTAATAAGTTGCCCAACTGCTTCTGTAACCTCAACCATTACCCCAACCAACTCTTGCCTAATTTCTCCAAAAATACTAGAAAGCAGAGAGAGAGGAACGGATGGAGTTGTAATAAGTATGACCCTCTTGACTAAGAGAATTCCCCACCCCACCATCATCCGCCACTACTGCCACCACCACCCGCCACCACCACCTCCATCTGCCACCTGCCACCTCCATCCACCACCTCCATCTGCCACCACCACTGCCACTGCCACCACTGCCAAGCCAGCTAAGAGTGACCTCTAAGACACTGATTTGTAGATGTTAAAGACAGACTCTCTCTTCTTGCAGGAAGGTCACTGAGCAGGGATTTACAGGCCCATCTTCGAGTTGCTCTTGGTAGAACTGGAGACAGTGAGAGTGACAGAAGAACTTGACACCTGTTACCCAAAATGTAGGGCCACATATACAGATAGACATAGTATGCAACCTATCACCCAGCTGAAATTTCTAAAGATGGGAGGAGTCTTGAGGGGATAGAGCTCTGTAGAGGGCCAGTGAGCGACTATAACCTGGTGGGCCCAAGGAAGAGTTCCTTATATCCCTAGGAGGGCATAGAAGGGAGCTTAGTGGCTCCCATGGCACCATAAAGGAGCACAGAACATGGGGACATGAAGACAATGTGGAAGATACTGTTGATATGCAGCAAGATATGCCTCCCAATAGTCCACGGTGTGGAGTTGAGGCTGAGATATGCCTGATACAGGAGGGCTGAATTTCCTAACTCCCCTTGTAGGTAGCCAGGTGTCGAGGGTCATATTATTAAAATGTAAGCAAAATGACATGCACTTTTGCCTCACTTTCTTAAGAAGAAATTTCTGGGACTAGTCCTTGATTTGTCCCCTTTCTAATGGCAAGATAGCAGTGACTATGAACACATGAACCTTAAATCATGTGTTGATGGCACATCAACCTATGCTGTTAAACACTTATGCAGAGCTGATGTAATAAACTCACACTGGACTACTGTGCAAGAAGGCAACAAACTTGTTTTGTTGGAACTATTAAAATTCGAGATTTCTTCATTAGAGCACTTTTTAGCAAGCATCTTCTCTAGTCCACACTGCATAAACTACAGACCAAATTCTGACAAGATGATTTGACTACTGGCAGGACACAAAAAAGACATCACTAGCTGTTCAAAGTGATACATTCTTTGGTGCTTCTAGCAAAGCGAATCCATTTATGAAATCAAATAACTGAGATACAGATATTCTTTTGAATATTCAAATATCCTTTTGAATATTCAAATATATTTTTGGCCTCCAATTGACAAGATTATTGTAAACTCTCTGAAACTGTTGAAAGCATACATATACTAAGTGCTGACTTGGTTTGCTCCACAAGGTTATGGAGAATTCCAGGAGCAGAGTAGGGAGGAGAATGAAAATCCCCAGGGAGGATACCAATCATTAAACTGAGAATTTGTGTTTGCAGAGCCAAGACATAGCTATGGGGAAATACCACTGAGGAACATTAAAGAAACATCAGGATGACTAATAATAAAAATTTCCATCCAAATCCATCTACCAAATCAAGTGAATCTGCAATAAATATAAACCCAGATGCAGTAGTTTCTCTCCAGGGAAATCTAGCGTTTTCCCACCAGGCAGGATTTTTCTGCATAGCAGCCGTTTTATAGGGAGGGTGACAGCTTGTCTATCTTTGCCTGCTGGGATCAGATCAGAATGTCAGCTGTGCTACCAGTCAAGGCTCTTCTTTAGACTAACTGAGTGACAATTTGCCAAAAGAAAAAATTCTCTCAGCCACACCATTGAAGAGCAGGACACTAAGAATAAGTTCAGATGATACAAATGAGATGGAAAATTTCTCAATACATGATGAGGAAACTTAAAATTTAACTTTCCAAGGGAACATACATGTCAAGAGGGTCTTTAGTAATAAGATATGCTAAGTAGAATTAGTGATTTTCCATAAGAATAATTTGTTTTCTTATTACTTAGAGATAGTGAGTCAGAAATTGAGCTGTAACGAACTTCTGGAAGCCTAGCAGGTTTGAAATTGTTTCATACTTTCAGCCACGAATTTCTTTTTGTCTAATGTAGTAACAATAACAATAATTAATAATAATAGTAATTGTTTCAATGTTTGGGAATTAATTGTTATTAGAATGCAGATTGATGGCTCTATTGGTTCTTTACATTATTCATATCCACAGAACAGTTCCTCCCCTGTGATTATCCTGAGAATAATAATGTATTTTAAGTTTTCTAGATTGAACATTCCAATAGAGCATTTATATTGTCATCTATCATGTGTCAATAGGCAAATGGTTTGTCCTTTGTTGAATTTGTCAGTGATTAAAGTAAGATTAAAAAAATACAATAAATAAGAACTTTACTAGAAATTCCTTTCATTCAACTTATATTAACCCAAGGAAAATATGCAGTTAGGAGTAAATCAAATTATGTTAATGTATTTCCTGTGACATTGATACAAAGGTACTAAATTATAATTCTGTGTAGATTCTTAGTTAATTTGCCACGGGGAAGTATATATCCAACATGAACTTGAACTAATATTACTATTCACTTTTTGGGCTTTCTGATTTGTATTTTGTTTTTCATAATCTTGGATGAGATTTTTATGTTATGCATGAGCAAACATCACTCTCCTTTAAATAATGGAAAAATCATCCATTATACATATTTTTTCCATAAGTAAAACTATGAAGCAAAACCGTTTTTACTAAGATAGTGGCTCCATTGGGTGCTGAGAACCTATCAATTCTTTCAAAACTCTGAGTTGTTTTCTTAAGTGAGGGTATAGGTAAAAGCTAGACCTCAGGCTGAGGTGCAGCTCACCAGAGATTAGATATAAGGAGCGCTACATTTAATGCTGGAGAAATTTCTCAGTATATGCAGTATGCAGGAATATTTAGAATATAATTACATACATAACATTTTCAGCAGTGTTACTAAACAAAATAAGAAACAAGATTAGACTTCTCCAAGACCAAAATGAAACAAAACAATTTAATGGGATGATGGTCACATTGTAATATTTTATATGTATTAATAGTGTCCTTAGTTGTGTATCTCCTTATCTGTCATTTGATAATGTTAAAGCATTCAGGGTGAATGAGTTGTAAGGATTAAAAGGGAGGAGAAAAAAAAGGGGGAGAAATCTAGGCACTAGCACAATAATAAATAAGAAGAAACTGCAAACTTGCATAAATTTTGTCCTTATTCAAGATTTTGCAAACATAAATATTGCTAAGTATTTCTGTTCTTAATGTTTCATCTTTATAAACCTTCTAGGAAAACCTTAGTATACAGCACTGATTTGAATATTTTAACCTTTTTTAAATGAAGTAAATTTTGTTCAGTTTGAAAAAACATTAAAAATAAAAATAAACAATGTATAAACTGTCCACCATTTCTAATCCATCACCCACTTTGATTATTAAGACTTATGCCTGAACTCCCCATTAGAAGGGAATCTTTTCTACTTCTCCAGGTCCTAGAGAAGTGATTTACCCGGCACACGCCTCTGTCCTCTCTCTAGGCCTTCCCTCAGTCCTTCTCTGGAGCAGAACATCGGTTAATAAGGAAAGAATCAGCTGGCATGTTCACACTCAGATGCTGCCACCTCCAGGCTCCCTTCTTGGAGGTGGTAGGGGTGCTGCCCTGATCCACTGGGTAAATCTACTTAATCATAGAGTTCGGTCACCAAATCTGAGGATTCTGACACTAAACCTCACTCTCTCACTGGGTCATTATCAACATGGAAAGGTCTTCCATCTAAAGCTCCTAGTTCTGTTTCTCAACTTGTTCAGAGCCCTGGAAGACTGAAAGGGTCCCACCATTTATTTGGCCTCCTAACAGACCTGAACTTCTATCTATTTTTATAGTAATAGGGACAAGTTTATAAATAATATAAAAACTATAAACTAGTCATTTCAATCTAGAGTTCTGTAATCCTGTTCTGTAACCCTAGTTAAATCACAAAAAAACTCCATAGGCTTCTGCCTCTTCCTGGAAGAGTTGACAGACTTTTTCTATGAAAAGCCGGAGTACACTTTAGCACATTTTAGACTTTTTGGGCTATCAGGTCTTTGTCACAACTTCTCACCTCTGTCTTTTTAGTGGGAAAGCAGCCACAGACAATACTTAAACCAACAGATGGAGCTGTGTTCCAGTAAAACTTGGTTTATATAAATAGGTGGCCTCCTGCTATTTGGCGTATGACTAAATTCAGATTGCTAGGTAAAACTATTACTCTGATAATAGTTTTTTAGTTTTCCTCTTTACATTATATTATTTTTATTGAAGTGGCTGAGTAAAGAGTGCTATATGTGGTTTAAGGAATTAGATTGCATAACATACAAGGTTCTGTCACTTCAAGAGAAATGAAACAACTTGCTTAAGGCTATAAAGCTCATCTATAAATAGTTCTGGGTCTAGCTGAGAGATCCAAACCCCTGGAGCAGTCAGTTGTCTGCTCTGTCTCTAGGACAAAATGGGGCCCTCAGGTGGCTGACATTTCCAGGACAAGGTTAGTAATTCCAGGAATCTCCCTCTTAGCAGGCACTTACTAAGAAGATTAGATCTAATAATACTGGTGAAACGGGCCAACCTTCCACTTTCCTGCTTTCCTAGATAAAGCTATCTGATGTTTCTTGCCCAGAGATGAATTCCATTCTAAGCCCTTTTCCCAGCCCTTGTAGATTATACTTTTGAGTTCACCCTAGTTTAAAGAGGAAGCTGGACAGTGACTTAGAGCTTAAATCAATCAATCAATAAATAATTGCACTGCACAAAATTAAACAGACAAGGAAAAATGTATTCAAGACTATTGCAATAGAGGAGAGAGATTGAACTCAATTCCACTGAACTCAAAGGCAGGTGGGTTTTCACATTGTGAGGTGAGCTAGTTAAGACAGTGCCGGATGACACTATTGGGGAGTTGATCAGTGGGTTGGATTGAGCACACTGAGCTATTTCTAAGTTTGCAGATGTTTACTTCTACGATTAGGCCATCTGTGTTTGCTGATCAACACCCGTTAGGTCCCTGCCTTCCTACAGAAACTGGGGGATCGAAGCTTTCTCTTCCTCAATGATCTCAATTCAAAGGGATGTTTTCCAGGTCCTTCAGAACAAAATTTCTGGATTGTAAATTTGGCAAGAGGCTAGGAGATTTTGTGTATTTCAAAGGTCAGGAAAAATATTACAAGTTTTTCAAAGTAAATGTTTTAAGAAAAGGGAAGTAGGGCCTTGAATTAGGGAGAAGCCTATCTAAAGTTTAAGGGAGTCGAAAGTTAAAGTCTAAACTAATGGGAAGATTAATCCTGTTTTAGCCAGAGCCAGTTACTACTCCCTGTAAATTTAATTTCCATTACCTCATGGGGAGTTATTAAAGAGTTCTATATAGTAACTGTCGATGACTGAGATTTTATATTTGTTTCTTACTCATATAAACAAATAACAACCAAGTCCATTTCATATTTACTTCTGACAACAATCCAATATGTTTGTATTATCATCTCCATTTTCAAAAGGAAGAAACTAAAAGAGATCAGGAAACATCTGAAGGCTACAGAGATAAGGGGAAGAATCAAAATTTTAACCCAGATCTAATTTTATGTTTTTTTTTCTTTACTTCACCAGACTGTTTCTCTCTAAAAAAAAAAAAAAAAAAAATCCTTGGTTTTTTTTTTTTTTGTAGTCCACAAAGAAAAATAATACCCATGATGTTGCAAGATCAATAGTTTCCCCTTCTTCTTCTGAGGATTTAGAACCGTTAGGGAAATCATATCTTTGCTTTAGAGTTATGTTTCTCAACCATGTCACTGTTGACATTATGAGTTTGACAATTCTTTGCTATGGGGAGCTGTTCTGTCCTGAGCCGTGTAGGATGTTTAGCAGAATTCTAACCTCTGTCAACTTGATGCCCATACTCCTAACACTCCCAAATTGTAACAACACAAAAAAATGTCTATAGACATTATCACATGTCCCCTGGGGGACAAAATAATTCCTGTTGAGAATCACTAGTTTAGAGTAATGTTCTTAGACAGCAATTGTAGCACTGTAACTCTTTGAACAAAGAAATATTTTATAGAGCACTGATTTTTAAAAAATTAGGTTAAATGAGGGAATTTCCCTGGAAGATAGAGCTGCACCCACTTGATTTTGTCCTTCCCACCCCTCACCAACCTCCTGAGATACATCAATTCTAAAATTCCAACATGACTACATAGAAATGGCTGTTCAATACCTTTCCCTTGAGATGTTACCACACATGCGTTTACAATATAGTCTATCTACCTTTCATCTCATTAGACATAGATTTATCAGTTGCACTTTTGCCAAGATAGATAAGCAGAGCTATAATCTGTTTTTTTGTTTTTGTTTCTAAAACCCCATTCAGGCCAGCAAAATGACTCCAACTGTTCAGGAAAAATGGCTGTTAGATCCACTTGGGTGAATTGAACAACTCATTTGCCACAGAGCTCTCTGCAGCAATGCTGATCCCAGCATGCAATGGCGCAGAATTCATCACAAGCAAGATGGATCCTTGCCTCAGCTGGTCCCAAACTTCATCTGCAGGTTAGAAAAACTCTGGGTGAAAACTTAGCTTTTTCTTTGCAGTTATTGTTCTATAATGGCATTTCTTTTGTGACGTTTGAAATATTCCATCATTTTTTGTTTTACAAAAAGGAAAATTTCTTAGTGTAGGTTAGTCCCTATGGAGAGATTATTTTATACTTCACCAAATCTTCAGGAATATTGGTATAAATTTCATGCTGACTGGCTAAAGCCAAAAGAGTCAATAGTATTGTATGTTTGGCTAATTGTATCCAAAGCTTATTCACATTATTAGTTGAATGTTCCTGTTATAAAAATATTTTATTTAAATTTACCTTGAATTTTCAAGTTGAGTACAAACCAGAAACTGAGTACACAGACCAGAGATTGTGTAATACACTGAACAAAATACAGTAATTTGGAGGTTATTGAAATGTCTATGTTGACCCCCTCAAAATAGCTGACACTGAACTTCCAGGTTACTTGAAACCCCACTGTTAATTATTAAGAGCTCCTTTCCTAGGAGGGACAATACTTTTAGTCACTAACAATTGAGAGTGAATAAATACATTGTTATTGTTGTTTTTCATCGAATACTTGATAAAATAGAAAAAAGTTTAAAAAATAGGTTAATTGTTTGTTTTAGAATTAAAAGCACAGTTAGTAAATCTCTACAGAAGTCATAAACTCTTCTCTTGGATAAAATTTAAAATTCTATACTCTTTTCTTCTAAATTCAGCAAAAACTAAAGGAACGACTTTCACCTACTTTCCTTTGTCTTTTCTCTCATAAAAAATAATGCCAACACAGTGGCAGATGGTGGTGATCATTTCATAAGACACATAAACATTGAATCACTATTGTGTTATCTGAAACTAATATAATGTTATATGTCAACTACAATTAAAAATAAAATTTTAAAAACTCATGCCAGTTCTTAAAACAAATTTGCCCAAATTTGAGTCACTTTGAGAATTCTTAAGTATTAATATTATACTATCATTGTTCTTGTTAACCTGGAAGACAGAGTGAAAGAAACAGTAAAAGAAAGAGGATAGTGTTCATTGGAATTTAGAACTATAAAGAACAAAATATTAATTAGCTTTTGATGAATTTTGTTATTTTTCTATAGCTACATTTTTTTTTGCAGGTTCCATTGTGAGTTGTTTTTATTGTTCCATTTGTTTAAATTCTAGATTTCAAACTGTCAGTGAAACATCTTCTACTGATAACTTGGTAGAATCAACTATTGATTTTATTTCTTTTTTTAATAATAATAAAGCAGACTCCTGGAGAGATCAATTCAGACACACTGTAAAGTCAAAAATCTTTATTTTACATATTAACCGCTGCATCTTTCAACTGTTAAAGAATAACTTAAAGTACAATCACAATTCTCATACAACTATAAAGTCAACACATATTAAGATTTTGTTTAACTCATTAATTAAGGAGTGAACCAATAAAATGGTATAACTGGTTCAAAGAAGAATTCAAAACACCACATATATGTATTGACAGATAAGGAATGCTAAAATGAACTTACAAACAGATGCAAAGCTGGTATATTACATAGTAAGGGAAGAGGAGATATAAATTGTAATTCCACCAAAAGAATTTTATTTGTCCATTTGTAGACATGAATTATTTGCATTGACATTTGTTATTTACAACTTCCAAAGTCATAAAGTAACTCAAAGATACTGAAAGGCGTATAGATCCACAGAATCATATAACCTGGAAGGAGCATTCTTACACAACGCTGAGTTTTCCATAGAAGACATCTAGTAATCATTTTGGTCTATTTCAAATTCTTTCACAATTTTTATTATAAAACTCTTTTTCATGTCCTGGACCAGCATCATGACAAAATGAATGTTTTCCTTCATATATTATTTTTGAAAGAAGAATTATATTTAATCAATTAAATGCTTTGCTAGCAACTGGTAATGAAAGGGCTACAATAAGGTGAGAAAGACTATTTTTTTATCTGAAACTACTAAAAAGAAATTACAATTTTGTCAATGACTGTTTTCCATTTCTTACCTAACCACAAGACAGACACATACTTTTCATACTTTAAAATGCTGGTTGACAATCAGTCACCTACGTCTGAAGTCAGGTTTAAGAACCATTGGTCTAAGTCATTTGTGGTACCCAGGTTCTTCCGTTTATCACGTAGCTTTGAATCTAGAGGTGACCACATGATCCATTTCTGGTTATTGAGATACAATGTCACTTCTAATAAAATGAACCTAGTAAAGTTATTGCTTTCCTCTTTGAGGATACCAGACATGGCTGGCATTGTTCCTCAGTCTCTTTCTTTTGCCTTAAATGAAGAAGGAATGGTTGTAGCCATCTTGCTACTATGATGAGACAAGCAGAAGGATAAAAACTAACCGTCTAAGCATGGCAACGCAGAAAAAGAAAAAGACTCAGGGGCCCTGCGAACATGGCTCAGCTGCTCAATCATTGCCAGAAACAACTGCCGATGTTCAGATTTTTCTTAAAAGCAGTCTTTTAAAGTCATATTTATTTGTTTAAACCATTTTTATCCGCAACTGAAAAGCAGTTCTAAGTGACACATGTCATTTTCCACAATGGATGGTTTTCAGTACTCATTCCAATCTGATAAAATCAAAATCTGCAACTTGCAATTGTCACTGATAGCATTCTTGCATTTTGATCTCTCTCACACTCTCTCTCCCTCTCCTCCATCTACACACACACACACACACACACACACACACACACACACACAAATAGAGAGATCACACTATAAATATTGTAACTTGTTTTATTTTTTCTTTATACTGATAATTTAATTATACTTTACTAAATTCTAAAACATAATTTTTAATGCCTAGTAGTCCATTATATGGATACATTTTAATTAGATTAACCTATCTAGAAGAGCTTTGTTTCCATTTTTTTGTTATCATTGGTAGAAGATAAATGTTGTGTTTAATCTTTATGAGCATCTGTGGTAATTTGTCTTAGGATAACATTTCAGAAGTGTAATTACTGGAAGATAGGATAAACACAATTTTGAACCTTTTGATACCAGTTATCAAATTGAGTTCCAAAAGATAACGGTTGTAGAAGAGATTTTCATATTCATATTCTCTTCATCTTTACCAATAGTGAGTAATGTAATTTTTCCATCATTTTGTAATTGAAGTATTTTATTACTCACTTTAAAAACACTCACATAAAATCCCTATTTCTTAATTGAAATTTATTAAAAATTAGTTAATTTAGATAGAATTTACATCTTGACAATATTTAATCTTAATGAAATCCAGGAACACATTTTTTTGTTTGTTTGTTTCTATTCCATAGAGTGAACATATATCCTTTAGTTCATTCTTTGGTAATTTATTTTTTTGTCCTATTTCATAATTTTGCCTAAATTATATTTCAAAATGGGCATTGTTTTCTTAGATGTCTTTCTGTTTTCAAGAAATAGACTGAGTTTGTCCTCTCACTAGCAATGTGGGTACTTATCTAATTCTTTCTCAGATCATAAGAGAGAGGACTGATAATATAAATTTAAAACGACCCTGTCACCTTGAGAGCATTTGCAGACACCTAGAGCCTCAACAGAATAACTCCTACCATTGTTTTGCCTCTGTGATTTGTCTGCCCTTTCTCCTCTGTAAATTGAAACTGTTATTCTTGGAAATATTTATTTATTTACTTATCTGTCTATTTATTTTGTTAGTTTAAGGTATACAAAATGACATAATTATTACACATTTACACACTTCACAAAGTGATAACCCCAACAAGTCTACTACCCATATTTTCTTAAAAATCAATTCATTTGAGTATAGTCTTAATGATATGTCCACATTCTGATATCTGTAGATGAAGGATAATGTATCATAACCTGAGCTTTGTTTTTAGAAATATAAGGGTACAATCTAATACCAGAGTTTGAGTTGGAAAAACATTTTGAGTTACTTTCTACTTCAAACCACTGTAAGTTTTCAGGTTTGCCTATTTTAGGGCTCAACCCCGTGTACTCTTTCCATATGCTATGTAGTTTTCTTAAAATTAGGTGTCATCTTTAATGTTATTGATGAAAGTACTCTCTTAGTGAACCCTTGTGAATATTTAGTATTGTAGTAAAAGGAGCTTTCCTGCTTCATGCTGGACTTATCTGGATACATTGTAGGGTGGTTCTTAAGTAAATAACTCTATATTAGCATGATAATAGGGCATTTGTATTGATCCCTGTAATAAAAGATACACACACACACACACACACACACACACACATATATATTTTTTTTTTTTCTGACTGGATTGGAAACCAAAGCTAAGAGGTTTTTGCTTGTCTGTTTCTTGTTTTGTCCCCAAGTAGTAGGGAGTCATTGAAAGTTTCTGAGCAATGGAATTTCATTAATCAATAACATACGAGGTTGGACAATTAATTTCACGAACTCATCTCAGAAAAATTGCTACATACCTCATTGCTAAATATCACTAGGGTCACCTTTGGAGTATGCCCCTTGAGAAGTTATGCACTAACACCAGCATCTAGTCCACCCTTCAAAGCAATTTTGGAGTCCTTTATCTGGAATTGCCATTAGAGCTGTCATCGTCCCCAAATTCTGACAATTAAGTTTATGAACTTGCCACCATACTGAGTTGTTTGTACAGTGCTGTCAACGTAAACACGTGGTAAGTTCGCAAACTTACTTGTTAAAATTTGGGGATGATGAGAGCTCTGATGGTCGTTCCAGAAAAAGAGTTCTAAAATTGCTTTGAAGGGTGGACTAGGTACTGGCATCATGCATAGCTTCCCAAGGGGAGTACTTCGAAGGTGACTGTAGTGATATTCAGCAATGAGGTGTGTAGCACTTTCCCTGGGGTGAGTTCATGAAATTAATTGTCTTCCTCGTATGTTCAGGAATATTTCTCTGTTGAAAGTATGAATATGGATTCTCTGAGGCATTAATGACTTGTAGTAGGCTGGTAGCAATGAACATTTAAAAAAGGAGTGGGCAGAAGATAGTTGAAGGCTGCAATCCTCAAGATAAAAGATAGGGGATGAGCTACCTTGGGCTGCAGATAACAAGTTATATTTTAGTTGTCACTGTAGTTGATATTAAAAGTTTCCATTAAGTCAAACTGTTGTTAAAACGTGAACACAATTGGAACTTTGTTTAACAGTGTTTCTATAATCGTGGGTCAGAGAACTTTATGATAGTTCTTTAATTATGTGTGTTAGATTCAAAGCAGATACTACTATTACTTTTTTACTTATTATTTTGGAAAGCATGAAAATTTAAAATATGAATTCCAAGAATATGATGTTTTTGAACCATGAAACAACTGTTTCAAATTTAATGCTTCCATGTTTCAGAGACTTCTTCAATTGATTCTTTTAACCTTAAATGGCTCCATTTTAATACTGCCATCCTTTAAAGATCTTATTTTTCAAAATTTTTTGTACCTTGCACATGAGAGAGAAGTTTTGAAAGATATTAATATTAATAATAATGAGACATTAAATATGTGTTTGCCTTGTCTGTTCTAAGGTACTTCACTGTAAACGTGAATGCCTCCTCTCCCTCTTCCTCATTTTCCCCTTTCAGTCTCCAAATTTCCAATTAAGCAGGGATTTTAAGGGAATAAATGAGATGAGCAGACAAGATCTGCTGGACTATCTATGTATTTGTGACACACACGAAAGGTGATCTCCTGAGGAATATTTTCAGGATCTATGTTAATTGGAACCATGAGTAATTATAACGAATCTGTTTATGTAGAGAGATTGTCAGTACGCTGCTTCAGCTTTTGTTATTTAAAATTAACAGCTTCATTCTATATTACATTCTAAAATTCTAAAATAGCTCTAATGTAAAATTCAATTATTTTAGCTATCAGAAAGTTTCAACATTCTATTTAATTAAAATTGTTTTTTCTATGTAGCATTCCAGCTAACTTTAAAATGATCTGAAATAGCTATACCAATGACATAATCAAAATCAAATGATAATCTGCCGAAAACCAAATATAAGCAAATAGTTAATGTGATAAATTGAAAAAAATGGAAAATTAGACACAGTCCTTCTTCCTTTTTTTTTTTGCTCTATAACTGTAATGCTCTTCCCAACAAGAGATACAGTCTATTTTTCACCTTTTAAATATAGTTTGATGTTCGAATTTGCTTTGGTTATAAGAATACAGTAGAATGAAGGCACACCAGTTCTGAGTCTCAGACTCTACAAATTTTGCATGGTTGCACTAGCTCTGTGATACCCCACCCCTCACCCACCACAGCCATGTGAACAACCTCTGGCTAGCTGGCTGCTAGAGGGTAAGAGGCAATACTAAGGCTAGTATGGCTCAGCCATTCCTCCTCCACCTTGACTGCTGATTGCTGGTATTTGAATGAACCCAGCTGAGATCCAAAGACATCCACAGGTGATTCCAGACCAAATTGTCAACTTACAGAACTGTGTATTATGTAAATGGTTGTTTAAACCACTACATTTTGGGTTGTGTGTTACACAGTAATAACTAACTGCTACAGGGAATGAACAGAGTAGACTTCTTTAAACAAAGTAACTTTAACTCCCAAACCTAGAAATTCAGTAGCAAATAGAGCAGCATTATAAAAGCATCCACCAAATTTTACTATAACCAAGAAAACTAGAGCAATCTTGGTAAGTAATACCAAAGATACGGTCATTAGAAATGAAATTTTTTGATTTGTTATTTACATAGTAAAATTTCCATTAAAAACCCACTTTTCATCTCTCAGTAATGATCATTATTGTTCCTATTTTAGTATCTTACAACGGAATGTAATTATGAATTATATAAAAATGCAGGTCCAGTTTTTAAAAATTTAAATGATGTTTCACTTGTTTTTATAGCAAATAACAAAATCCTTTCTTTAGTTTGGATAACTCCTCCTAAGCAAATATAGCAAATCAATACACAGGTGTTGGAGTAAAATATCTACTTCTAATCTTAGCACTAGCAGACTATAAGATATTAGTCAATTCATTTTCCCTCTGTTGTCCCATTCATCAGTGAAAGAGAATGAAGCCTCTGCCTACTAGCTTTGGAGGGTAGTTACTAGGATAAGGTGAGAGAGTTCATCTTAAGATATTTCATAAAATAAAGCGCTATGTAAATGCAAGGTGGCATGACTGTTCTCCCACCCAAGTACTAATCAGGCCCTACCCTCCTTGGCTTCCGAGATCAGGTGAGAGAGGGCACGTTCAGGGTGGAATGGCCGAAGATGGCATGATTGTTCTGTTAGGGGAATCGCCTTTCTTCTGGGGCTGCATATACATAGAGAGACAAGGGAAAGAGTTAGTCCCTAGTTAAAAATTAATCACTTTATTTTGTGAGATACAGAAAGCGGTTTCTTGTTCTCCCCTGAGAAGTTGAGGGGATACCCTCTGGTGGGCCCTCCAAGGATTTCACAGTCAATCTCATGTTTCATTAATCAACCATGGGACTTTTAAAAAAAGTCACCTGTCCTCTTCTAGTTGTTGCTTAAAATGAAAAATCCTGCCTTGGGTGACTATTTTCTGATTAATCTGAATATTTGCTGCACTATTTATCACGCTGTCATCAATCCCCAACAAATATATAAAGTCAAAGGAGACTTACAAAAATACTATGCTCAGTAAAGACAACGGGAAATGGAGTACAAGAGAGTGAGGGAAAGAGGGATACAAGTAGAGACAGAGAAAGTGATAGAGGAGGGGAAATAAGTGCTCACGAGCAGTAAGATTTTCAAATGCATTTCACCTGGTCAATCACTGTTTTCAACTTTCTTAGGAGAACAGCAGATAAACCCTTTGTCAACTTTGTGGATTTTCTGGCTTGCTTTGTTTTTTATTCTTTAGTGTATATACTTAGCTCAGAAGGAAGTGCTGATGAAATTAGGATTTTGAGTCCTCTGTCCACATGGACCGTTTTTCTTTGCCATGTGGCATAGTTGTACATTGAGTGAGCACCTAACCTCACCTGTCTCCGGTAAGCGTATGCATCATGGGTTTCCATCGGCTGTGGTAGAATGTGTGTCATATAAATACCTAAGCAACCTGTGAGTCCAGGGGCTTGTGTTCTCATTCGTATTGATTCTCCCGCTCTCTCCTCTCCTCCCAGCCCACTCAGTTCAAGATTCCTTGATTTCTTTAATGGAGGCAAATGCTTGGTATATAGTTAAAAATAACACAAAATTAAAATGTTCCCGAGAAAGGTCACAAAAATTTACTGCTGCAATTCCTTAAGTGACAACTAATAAATCCTTTGTAAACTGGGTATCAAAAACTAGAGGCAGTCATGAAATTGTTAGATATCCTAATGGGAAATTGAGATAAGGTCAATGACAGTAAGGGAATGGCACTGCTTTTAATTTCCACGGTGTACTTAATAGATGTGGCAGTTTGGGCAAAGAGTTATCCTACATGGCAGGTAAAGTGGTTGGATCAAATTAAAATAATTTCCAATATAGAAATATTAACTCAAAGGGAATGTGCTCATAATGATGGGTCAGTCCAGCCATTTTGGTTCAGAGCACAATTTAGATAGAGTTCAGCAGCTTCTGTATGTGCTTTACAGTCCAGTCATTGCATGACATAGACCCAGTTCTCAACTTTCAGCTCCAATGGATTAAAAGTTTGCCTTCAGTTCCATGGAGGACTTTCACTTTATGTAAGAAGGAACCAGAGCTAGGAAAATGTGAAATAATATGTTAACCTAAAAAGTTCAATCACCAGCAGAAGATTAAAGGCAGGGTCCTCTGAGGATATTTTGTGAGATGACCTGGACCAGATCCTCTTACAATAACCAATTACTGTCTACACTTCCCTCCTTTCTAGCAGATAGCATCAGCAATCTCAGTTACTTCAGAATTCAGTCATTTCAGCCAAGACACCCAGATGTGAAATGGGTGCTGATTGTAGTCGGCATGTGAATGGGATATTCTTCTGACATATTACTGAAGATCAGTTCCAAATTCAAGGCCTGGAGGCCCATGGAAACACATCTAAACCAAACAAACTAACAGAAAAAAAAAAAAACCTCTCATTTTTGTTAAAATTTTGATAACGGCATTACATTTATGCTTTCTTGTGGCAGCTCTAATAGCTGCCAATTTGGAGAAAACCCTAGCCTCCCTATTGTATCTGAGCAGTAATCTACAGGGTAATTACATGAGCCCTGTGGTGAAAGTTTAGCTGACAAGCTTTTGCAGGGTGAAAAATTTATTATTCTGCTTGTGGTGAGGTCTCAATGTGATATCAGAAATGAATTCCATGTATTCTGTGGTTGAATTAATATAACCATTTGAAACTGTAATTCTGCCTGTGAAAGAAATAGGCCCTTTTCATTCACATCTTGTGATGTAGTGCCAATTTTTTTATTCAACTTCATACTACAACTTTATGTAAAGCAGAGACTTTAGAATAATATATAGACATCCACTGCACTTCAAAAAGGGAATGATTAAAATCGGCCCCAAAGAATTAATTGTCTCTGCCCGCAGTAAAACCCTTATGCACAATATTTAGTGCATACTTTGAATTAGATCAGAAAACTTACTTGACAGGAAATAATTAATATTTTTTATTAAATCATTTTTTAAAAGATTTGGGGGATGAAAATGTGTTTACCTATAATCACTTTGCTTTCATTACCGAGTCTTCCTTATAATTCACATAGAAAAGTTGATTTACCTTAAAATACGGTTTGACACATGCATAACTTTGTTATCTAAAGATACTTTGGCATAATGTAAAAGGCGTGAAGCTAGAATTTAAACTTGCATTCTCAGATTGGGTGGTATCAAAATAGAACTATAGAATGTCCTTGGGCCTCAAATGCCTTATCTGAATACAGGGAAAAAGGATAAAATTGTTGTGGGGAGTAAATAGCATAAATTTCAAAACATTTTAAAATTAAAAATATAATGTAGGTATCAGTTAAAATGGTACTGCTATCACTTAATAAATGTAGTAGTCATTTGATAAAGGAACAAACAAGTAATTACATTTCCCATTTCATAGCTGGAACAAACCTCATGCTAGAGTTCACTGACTGACTATAATTAATAATTACAAAAAAAGCCTCTGTGTTTATATATGAGGGCTGTCTGGAAAGCATCCAGCCATGTGATATGAAAAGTAGGCACTTTCATGGCTGGATTTTTTCCGGACAGCCCTCATATTATATTATACAAAAAAATGATTCTTTGAATAGCGTACCTGCCATAGTACATTCTGAAGACCAGCAAACTTCACCATGCTGTTCAAGTGACGATTAATTAGACAAAGGATGGGTACCTTAGCAAGGGCAACAATCATAAAACGGCGTGCGAAATGACCTCTCTCTATATCTAATATGGAGAAACCCCTGCTGAGGTTTCTCTATATTGGAGAAACACCAACCGATCCATCACCCATCTTGTAAAGAGTGTGAAATTAGTCGGGAAGAACGGGTCACAGAGTAATGACACGGAAGCTGTGGGGCCTGCTAAATGATGTCCGTACGCGGAGATCAGAAGCAGCACAAGGCAGCAGGGGGAAGAAAATGGAAACCACAGGTAAACAAAAGCCAGAGGCTGAGAAAGGAGGGGGGCTCTTGAGCCATTTATCTGCTCGAGCCCACTCCTGCCTCTTAGGAGTGTACTTTCCCTTTTAATAAAGTATCTCTTTGTTTCAGCTTATTTTTCTTTCAATAAACTGCTTCTTGGTTTCACCTCTTAAAAAAAAAAGGAAGAGTGGAGAGTTCAGTAGTCAAGAGTGAAAGCATGAACCATAGGGTAGATGTAATTGGTAGTAGAAAAAATTAAGCAGTGGAAGCAGAGACAGAAAGTTCTCATTATTGTGTAACAGAATAAGGAATTAACAGGTTCTTGATATTGAAGGGCCAACAAGATAACTTAATTCGAAGAGCTGTAGCGTACATGTATATAACAATGGCCAACTACATCTGACTGCATGGCTTTTGACCCAACTCCTTGGCTGCTCTCCGTCTCCGGGTCTTAGCCATAATCCCCATAAATTGCAGCAATATGCCCGTTCTTTTCCATCTGAAAATCTCAGGTTGGCACAATGGAACCTTCTTTATCTGCGAAGTTAGAAAATCGATTGGTAAGAGGTCCAGACATCAGTTTGTGAGTTTTCCAAAAATCTTGTTTGCCTTCTTTTCAGTTAAATTTAAAAGCAAAATAATTCAAACCTCGAAATATCACATCTAATAGTATCTAATCTCAAAATATCTACTCTGTAAATTCTAAATCCATCCTTCAGGTTATGGACCTTTTCCTTATTTTCTTTATTTCTCTCTTATCAGAAGGCAGACCACTGTTCTTTAGAGACTGGCAGGAACAAATCAAAAGAACGAAGATTTAAACCTGATTCCCTGGACCATCACATTGACAATTATTCAGAAGCAGTCTTTAAAATCTAGCCCGATTTGGAGGAATATAACCTTGTATTTAAGCCTATTGTATTATTTAAACACCCATCCACACTGCACACTGCACACGCAAAGACACAAATACACTGTTTTATGTCATCTGCTTCAGAAGGAGGTAAATCGAATTGCCTTTATCATTTAACTGTCAGATGAAGCAGCACGGAAAGTTCAAATGCTTCGCCCGAGTTCCTAGAACAACTCAAAGGAAGTGGCACTAAAAGTCAGGTGTTTCAGCATATAGTCCATTCCCCTTTATGGGGTGCCACACTCCCCATTCATGACTGTCACGGATACGTGAGCTTTAGAAAGGTTTCAAAGATTGCTGATAAACGTATAGTATATTTGAAGATACCTGAATTTTTGGAAGGCAAGTGAAAAGACACTACAGAAAGTATAATGTGTGAGAGATTTTGGAGAGAAAGAGCCCTGTGGAGAGAGTGATAAAAGGTTGTTCTCAGAAATTCCCGGCCCGCTACTCCCCGTGTAACACCCGTTGTGCTGTGGCCTGCGCTGTCTCGAATAGATTAACCCGTAAGTCTCCCGGGTGGTGGCCTCACGCCCAAGGCAGCCAATTACCTGCCTGAGAACATTTTCCCAACTCTCTACCAGGGCTTGCTTCTGAAGGCAGGGAGCGAACAGGATTTATTATTAAAAAGAGAAAGAAGTGGTCTTTTCACAGAGATGGGACTGTGTAGATATGGAACACTACCCAGGAATCACAAATAACTACTGAGAACTGATGATGAGAAACCTTAGGAGTCAAAAATAAAATGCTAAGCTACCATTCTAGAAAAAAAAGGAAATCACAACATAGTTTTAAAACACTAAGCATGAATTTTTCATTAACTTTGAAAGCAGCAGTATATATATATATATATATATATATATATATATATATATATATAGGCAAATGAATCCTATTGTGTTAATTTCACTGTCTTTGAAATATAGGAATCAATAAAAAAAAGGTTAGTTTATTTTATGGGAGAACGATGGAGTTAGATGAGATTGCTCTATGAACATTTGAATTCTAAAGGTGCCAGACATTCTAAAAAATTTCCCTGATCCCATCTTCGGTACAGTGAACCTTCCTTGAACCATAATCATCAAGCACGTTGTCCAGTACGGGCAGTTGCTCTCTGGATCTGCTGTAGAACTGTAATTTAGCCCTCCTTCATCATCACCTTGGAGATCACCTTTACCTGACTGGTAATCTCTTTTTCTTTCTCAGTGAAGGTCCTATTTTAGTCTGACAGCTTCCTAAGAAAAGATTCACCGAAAGTAATTGTTTTAGAGCTTTCATATATGAAAATATCTTCATTCTATTTGATGCTAGTTATTGCTATCAGTTAGGATAAGCCAGGTATGTGAAAGTGTTAATGACACCAAAGTCTCATTTAGATGTGGGTCTTAGGAGCCACCTCCCTAATTTTCTTTCTTCCATTTCTCTGTCTTTAACTGGTACTTTCTGCGAGACTCCAAATTTATTTTGCACACTTTCTGCTGTATTTATTCACATTTATCATCCCATTTGTATTTCCTACATCTCTTGTTTATTCTCTTATTACTGCTCTTTAATAGCAGCATGACATCCTGTTCTTGATTCGTGGACACATTTTCTCTTTTCTCTCTAAGGATATTAATCATTTATAAGCTTCTTATAAATTCATTGTCTGCATTTCCTTCAAATTGTGCATTATTCTGCTTTTCGTTTTGGAATCTGACTTTGTTATCAGAGACCTTTCTCAATGTCTGGTGGTCTTTGGCTGAGTGCCAATATTGAAGAATGGGAATTGAAAAGTCTACTGGAAACCAGCCGTGCCCCATGAGGTTTTTTGAGAGGTGATTGAAATTTTATGGCAGAAAACAGCATTTTACCCATCTTTAGGGCTTTTCTGTTTTCCCAAGACAAAATAATAATAAACTTTTACTTAGTGCTTAACGTGTGCCAGACAGAGTTCTAAGTACTATTAGCTAGTATTTTATTGAATCCCTACAACTCTATGAGAGAGGGATTATTTTTATTCTTCAGCTACAGATGAGACTGAGATAAAAAGAAGTTAAGTAACTTGCCCAAGGTCACACAGCTAACTGGAGGTACACAAGCAGACAGCCTAACTCCGGTGTCCACTACATGATACTGCTTCATAGTTCCCACTGGGAAAGTGTGAGCTCAGAGTTGCGTGATGAAAAGGGCTGAGATATCAACGTTCTGTTTCTAGATAGATACTCATTTAATCTCTTCATTTTCCATAAAGTATTCCTGACTTCAGCGCAGCCAGTGCCTTCTCTGGTACTTACCTGGTCCAAAGCCTTTATGTCTCCCTTGCAGAATGAAACCTCTAGGCTTCTGCAATATCATAGAAGGGAATTTATACTACTTTTTTGCAAGGAAAGAAGATCTGATGTTTAATACCTTTTTAAATAGAGTTTTGACCAATCCTTTTGTTATTACCTCTACGAGTATGTTGTTCTCACTTCCAATGGAACCTGGTGCCATTGATTCATGAGCTTGGGCGGGGGAGGGGGGGGTGTTTTGTGTGTGTGTGTGTGTGTGTGTGTGTTGTGTGTGTGTGTGTGTGTGTGTGTGTGTACGTAAATCATGGTGCTTCACAGATTTCACCATCACCAACTTAGAATTATTTTTAGATGGGCTAAAATACTTACCGTATGTTCTTTTGGATTCCAGTCCCCATAGTTTTGTTACCATTTCCTTTCCGGTTTTGGGGGGCGGTTTATGCTTTTTATAAAAATCCCTTTACTATTTCAGTGGGGTATTAGTAGAGAGCAGAGGCAGATTTTATTTTCAATAGCTTATGTCCACTGGAAATTAGTTATATGTTTTTTAATTTACAAACACCTATTTTAGAAGAACTACCCACCCAAGGCAGGCATTGAAACTGATCTTGAGAAATTTAGTTACAAAATATCATACTTGAGATTGGGGAGGGAGAATTATTATTTGCTAAATATTCAACTGTATACCAGGCAATGAGAGAAGAAATTTAATCACCTTCACTTGTTAATTCATTTATTCAATAAATATTTATAAAGATTCCAATAAGCAGTAGTTTCAACCAGGGGAGACGTTATCCTCAGAAGGCATTTGGCAATGTCTCGAGACAGTTTTGGTTGTCACAATTATAGAGACAAAGGGTTTCAATACCCACCCCCCAGTGAGTAGAGACCAAGAATGATGCTAACCATTGTACAATGCACAGAACAGTCCTTACAACAAAGAATTACCTAACCCCGAATATCAGTAGCACCAAGGTTGAGAAACCCTGAAATAAATACTTCTGAAAATGATAACTGATTGAAATTAGAAAGATGTAATGTGTTGTACCAGCAGTAATTCAACTACTGATGCTTATGCTTTAATCCCCTTTGATTTGTATCAAAAAGGGAGACTAAATTGCATTGCGGATAGCCTGCTACTTTCTCTACAGGATGTTTTGGCTCTTGAGGGGGAAATTTCATTGTTTACTTGACTTTTCATTTTGTCAGAATAGAGTAGAAGACTGCTCTTGAGTAGCTAAAGGTTGCCTACAGCCACAGTAATGAAGATCTGCATAGGCATCCCAAGATAATATGCCTCTAGCCTGGATGCCACTGACCAGAAAGTGTGGTGGAGGTGTGAGGACGGTCACACCACTGCTCAGATGTGGGTGGAACCCACCCCACACACAAAATAAGCTAGTTCTCCGTGGGAATGGGAATGCGCATGTTACCTTGTGAATTAAAGAATTGGTTTTGTTATGTCAAAACCATGAAATAGACCCGACAACTGAAGGTTTCTAAAGTTATTACAGTTTTTGAAGAACATCTCATAATAAAAAGTTTATTTAGGACAAAACATCGTTTTCTTGACTCATAAAAGATTTATTGTGTGAGGGATTTGTTAATACCAGTGACCAAAGACACTGTAACAGAAATCATTTGCCATAAAATTGTACAACTACTTTCAAATGTAATAAAAAATTCATTATCCAGTATATTTTCTGCAAGAGTAGATACCATTTTCAAAGTGGAGTGAAAAGTCATAGTTCTACATTACCTTCGATTTTAATGTGACAGAAGAGAAGAAGTGTTTACTTTTCTATGAAATCAGTTGATAGTTTCATTTTCCTTCACAGCTCTGCCCTGACTAACTTTCCCCTCCTATTTCACCTGTGTCCTTAAGGACTTGGTCTTCCCTATTGTGACCTTTGAGCAGTGGGTCTTCATCACAAGCATGTGAGTGTGTGTGCATGCACTCACGTGTTGGGAAGATTTGTATTATTTCCCGAATTCTGAAAGAACCAGGAACTCAGCGTTGAAAATTCTGTTTTGCCCATTTTGCCCTATTGTTCTTTGGTTTTAAATACAGGCTCATTAGACTGATCAGTTTGGACAACACTATCAGCAGTTTTAAAAATAGTGTGGTCACTTTTTTTTTGATGAGACCTCAATTAAGGTAAATACTTCCATAATTACATCATTCACATTTTGGACCATTTTCTAACACGACTATAAAAAATGAACATGAAATTACCTTCTACTATCTTGTCTGAGTTTTTATCTTCTCTTGAATACACTACTAATATTGTGAACGCTTTTTCCCACGACAATATGATAAGAAATAGTCATTTTTCTCCCAACAGAATAGATATTTAAAATAACACAATGGATACTTAGGCAAACCTGTTATTTCCCCAAGTTGAATAAGAGGGTTGCCAGAAGTAGGAAGCAAGAAAGCAGATTGGTGAGCCTTTGTTTCAGTTCAAAAATTCTCAAATACTTAACCACCTCAAAATTTTAGCTAATTCTTTGAAAAGCAAATTAATTTCCGGAGATCTTTTGTAACTCAAGTAATACAGCCTTTATTAAGACTTTTAGGTACATAAGTGAACAGGAACATTTTCCTCAAACATTTTATGTATTTCAGTAAGGCTCTGTTAAAACTTTCCATAAATTAATGAAAATATGATGTCAAGAGTTACTTTTATATAATTAGAATGGTATGCCATCATCTTGAGTGGCAAGATACCATTTTTACCATTTTTTTTACATAACCTTGAGAATCTTCTTTTTTATTTCCCATTGTCACTGAAGTGACTGGCATATCAATCACCTTAAAACTTGTGGAGTTTGCAAGTTGGCAGTAGATCCAATGACACTGAATTTTGCTTGCTAAGTTTTGTACAAGTCATGTCTATTTCTTCTCCAAGATTTGTATGTAACATTAAGCTAAGCCATTGTGACTGCTTCATTTAAAGGGGATTCTGGGATAAATGCTTTGTAAACTCTAAAATAAGCAAGCAACAGACAGTAAAACTTCTGAAAGAGACACATAAAATCTTGACTTAAATTTAATCTATCTCTGGAAAAAGTGGTTGACAGCATATAAAGGGAAACAACACTTTTTGGGAATGAGATGTTGAGCTGGAGCAAAAGCCCTGAGATCCTACCCAGAGCCTCACATGAAAAGAACACAGAAGAAACACCAAACGTGCTTCCTTGACAGCAGTAATGCAATCCATAGCAGCATCGACCGTGTCCATTCTGCCCAGGTTTAATTCCCATTCCTACCACTTAACTAATCGCATGACCTCAGGTAAGTTACTTAATTTCTCTTAGCTCTGTTTCCTCATCTGAAACATGAGGATAATAATAGTACCTACTTTGTAACTTTTTGAGAAGATTGAGGGAGGTTTTATACCTATGTATAAATGAAGTAATAGATAGACACCAGATTCAATGGGATAGAGAGATAAACTTCCTTTTGTTGATAAGGAGCAAGGCAGTGTAACATTGCAGAAAAGCACGTGGATGGGAAATATTACAATCGTCTTTAGAAAATAAAATCTATCAAAATGAACATGCTTCTGAGAAACATGAGCCCTTCTTCTTCCTTTCTTGGAATGCAAACTTATAATAACAAAAATCTGCTACTCCAGTCATCATTGAAAAGGCCTAAAGTAATATTTCCTAGTATTCAAGTTTTTCAGGAAAATGTAAAAAAAAAAAACTTTTTTTTTTACTGTTTTCAAAATTTTGGAATACAACTGTAGATACATTGTAGGCTCAGGAAATTGTTATTGAAGCAATAATAACCTTACAGAAATGTTCAAGAAGTTTAAATGAGTTCATGAAGAAATATTCACCTCTATGAGCAAGTCAAAAACACAATTCTAAGGAAATGGATGTTATGCTAGATTGTTTCAATTTCGTTGCAAGGTAGAACCTAATGGAGTAAATATGTATCCATACCATAACATCAAATGAATAAAAATGTTATGAGTGAGAGTGTCCATGTTGATTTAATGGACCTGCTTCTCTTATACATCAAAAATTGATGTATTTTGACCCAGAATAAAATTTTTGCCATGTTCTGAGAAATTTAAGTCACACACACAAACACACATATACACACAGACACACAATCTATTAGGTCGGTTTGACATAACAATATTATGCAAAGTAGTCATTTCAGAAACAGAGCATGTAGCAAAAATAACTAGACTATCATGCAATTTGAAAACATAATGAAACATAAGATAATGCTTAAAATAGTAGCAATAAGTTAGACACCAATTTTGACATTCTAAATGTAGAAGAAATTAGCCTTTTATCTATCTAGCATTCATTCTTTTGGGAATTTCATCCCTATTGTTGTTTGGGGAAATTTACCTCTCTACCAACCCCTCTTGGCCCCAGAGTATGGTTCAACTTCAAGTTTCCATCTTATCTCCTTATCTGTACTGCCGTAGAACTGGTTAGCTGTAGAGCTTGAATCAAATTTATTTAATTTAGGTATTTTCTAAAATAATTCTAAGAAGTAAATAATAATTTCAATGGCTATTTGTTGAGTACTTTCTCAGGTACCAAGTAGTGTCCTAAGCATTTTGCATATATTAACTCATTTATTAATAATTTTCCAGTAACCCTAAAAGGAAATAACAGTATTAGCTCCAGTTTACAAGTGAGGAAACTGTAACTTGCTTAGGGTCAAATGCCTAGTAAGTGTAGTATCCAAACCAAAATTAAACCCCTAAGAGTCTAATACTAGACCCTGTGACCTGTATTATGTTATCTTACTTTTTGGAACTTCAAAATTGGAAAGAACACACATGGTTACAGAAAAATTCCAGGGAAAGTATTATTAATGTTTACCTTTAATTTGTCTAGGACGGTTGTGTTCATTACCAAAGGTATGAAAATAATGCTCATTATGATTATCTTTATAATTACAGATATATTTATGATTGTAAAGTTTAAATTTTCAAATATTTAAAAGATACAAATTTTAGTATATGTGCTGCCAAAGAGAGCACTAAAAGATACAAATTATACCCCATTCTTGAAGTCATTACCATATGCCATGCCTGACCTTATCATATGAACTTGTTTTTATTAGAAATTTATCCATAAAAAAGCACCCCTTGATTTTATTGGAACCATGATAGAAATTAGTTTCTCAGCTGATTAGAAAAATTGTATCTCACTGCTATGAAAGTAGCATAGAAATCTTTCCTCTTCTTTAATGGCATATCTATCCTAATTCCAGCCCTTACTAGACTCGAGGATTTGAGGATTAGGCATTGTCACTTGTCTTCAAAATTCTCTAGAATAGAAACAACTAATATCTAAAGTGCTACTTTGAGAAGGGCTAGAGTCCTACACTTGTTCTGTCAATAAACCAGAACCCTCAGTCTCCTGCACTGTCAGTCCTATCTTTTTCCTAACTACTACATTCACCCTAAATGATAACTCAGTGGGCTGACCCTAAAATGTCGTGGCAGCTACAAAGAGCTGTGTAGTTTGTTAGTAGCAGGCTTAGTGCTCCATGCATGCTCTCTGGACACACATAATAGAGCTCTCACTCTGAATGTGGGGTTAACAGCAAATACCCCGTCAGTAAATATGACACTTCAGAGTCTATAAAATAGACTTGCTTGTTTCCTTGAAATTGGTCCTAAAACTCAAGTTGTGTAGTCATAGCATAAAATAGTCTGTGGATCTTTAATAGCCCAATTTTGGTGCCTCTTTTGATAATTTTATTCCATAAGGCTTCTTATATTGTGTGGTTCACTTATTCCTTCCACTAAGGTCAACATTTTTGACCCATAGGTGAGCTCCAAAAATGCAAACTAGTCAAGCAACGATATGATTAACACACACCCCTCAGGATTACTCTCTACATAATAGGGACTGCTATCCATTATTATGCTTGAAAGGAATTAAAAACAGAATAATTCTAAGAAACTTTTCTCAGTCATGTTTCCTATCTAAGTGTTCAATTTCATTGTGGTTGTAATATGCAGAATTATTTACTCAATCCACTGCTACAAGGTACCATTATGATTCTAGAGACGCAGCATCAAAATGCCAGCATCATACTAGCTATCTGTTTACTAATACAGTTTATGTAGAAATACAGTTTTATGCTAATTTTTTTCTGAGCTGTCTTTATTTATTTATTTATTTATTATTAATTCATTTTTATCGTTAGACTTATTGGGGTGACATCTGTTAGCAAGGATTACGTAGGTTTCCGGCATACAATTCTACAGTGCATTCTCAACTTGATGTATAATAAGATCACCACCTAATGTGACTTCTCTTTCCATCACCTTATATTTAGCTTCCCCCCTCCTCTCCCACCACCTCCCCCTTCTCCCCTCCCTAACCCACTCATCCCCAAATAACCATTGAACTATTGATTGTGTCCATGGGTTATTTGTTTGTTTGTTCATTTCTTTTCCCTTTGTTGCTTTCAGTTTTATATACCACATATGAGTGAGGTCATACAGTTCTTTGTTTTTTCTGTCTGGCTTATTTCACTAAGCATGATGATCTCCAGGTCCATCCATTTTGTTGCAAATGGCAATATTTCATCTTTTCTTATAGCTGAGTAATATTCCATTGTGTATATGTACCACAGCTTCTTTATCCAGTCATCTGTCGCAGGGCACTTTGGTTGTTTCCATGTTTTGGCCACTG
>PVJL010007950.1:0-46146 GCA_004026885.1 Lyroderma lyra
GAGGGCGTGGGGGGGTGGGGGGCGGCTGAGTGGGAGATGGGGGCTGAGCCGCGTCTTCTCTCTGCAGGCTGATTTTCCAGCCTCTTGGGACCTCCTGAGACGTGTATATGGAGGGTGTTATGACTATCTCCGTAGATGAGACATTTTAGGCACCTCATTCCCGAAATTTTCTTTTTATTGCCCAGCTATTTGGCCTGTATTTTCTGAAGGAGGTAGCTCGATTATGCTTGTATCTAATTACACTTTTTTTGGTAACAACCAACAAAAACCACAATAACAGCAAAACTCTACATAAACTGGAGGATCATTTTAACGTCTTTTTAAAAGCGTGTCAGTACGATCTTATATAGCATGCATTAAAAAAAGAAAGGTCCGTGTTCAACATGATCTTGTTTCTGAGTTTCTGTCATCTCTTCTGGTGATGTCCCCGAGCTTGGGAGACCCCAGAGGTCACTTGGCATCCCTTATGAAAACCACCGAGTTTATTTTGAATGACGTTTGTTCGGTTATGATGGGTCTTTATTTTCCCCGCTGTTATGATAATGTGCCTTTCTGAGCAGGTGTTTCCATTCAAATTCTTTCTAGAAGACACACTGTGCTTTGGGGTTTGCTGCTTTGCTCCTTTGTTTGGTGACTTTTCGGTGAAGCGTGTGTCTGGCCAGAAGCCTCATGGCGCCGCTGAATCGTGTACTTTCCCCAGGCGGTAAGGGTCAGGCCTTCCGTGTCTGACCCTCATGCCTCACATGAGACACTCACTGCTCAATACCCACCTCGCTGGCCTTGCAAATGGCTTTAAATGGATTCTTGGTGACATGGCCACCTGGAGTCATCCCCTGGAAAGAGGGTGAAGTCATTCACTCATCAAATATTAATCGATGCCCCATACTGTGAAAGGACCTGGGCTTGTAAACAGGGACACGCATGATTGTGTCCATGTATTGAGTTACAGTCAGATCATGTAAAAAGCAGGTGCTCACACAGGTAAGGGCGCAATGACTCGGTGAATGACCTTCCTTTTATGCACCACGGCCACCGCACTATTTCAGGCACCAGGAACGCAGCTCTGAGTACATAGGCAGCAGGTAAGATTCGACGCTCACGGAGGGAGAGAGGAGAAGGTACGGGCCGACGGGCAAGCACACATCACGTGTTCACAAACAGCATAATCCACGGGCCCCTTCAGATCGAGTGGTCAGGAACGATCACTCTGAGGAGGTGAGATTTAATTTTAGACCTGAAAGTTAAGCAGGAGTCAACTGTGCACAGATTTGGAAATTTTTTTCAGGTAGAGAAAAGGTACGGCAAAGGTGTTCAAGCAGGCACCAGCTTTAGGTGCTGAGAAATGGCAGCAAGGCAGAGCAGGGCGGGCGGGGTCTGCTGGGGAGGGGCGGGGTCGGCTGAGGGGGCGGGCATTGGCTGGGGAGGGGCGGAGGCGGCTGAGGGGTCGGGGGGGGCTGGGGGTAAGGCGGAGGAGGGGCGGGGTCGGCTCCTGCAGGGCCGCGTGGGCTGGGGTAAGAGGTCAACAAACCCCAAGTGCGTGCCGAAGGGGACCACGGGTGGGCCGTCAGCACGGGCCAGCTGCAAGGTGGAAAATGGCATGGAGTGGGGCTAAGAGTGAGGCACAGACACCGTGGGGCGCTTATGTAATGCCGGGCGTTCAGGCTGGTACCAGGGGGCGATGGTTCTGTACAAAGGGAACATGCGTGAAAGAGAAAAGGAAGTCACGTAGACAAGGCCAAGGGAGGACAATACGGAGCAGTGAGTATGGGAGACCCGTCATCAATCCTTCACCGTCAGGGCGGAGAGGGAGCCGGTGGAGTGGCCAGAGAGAGGCGGGAGAAGGGGGCTTCGGGGTCTCCCAGCACAGAGGCCGTGCTAACCTAGGTTCCGTGCAGTTTAATGTTGATACTTTTAACTTATTTGGAGACACTTGTAGATTCACACGCACTTGGAAGAAATCATACAGAGCGGCCTTGCACAAGTGCCCCCAACAGTAACCTCTTGTGTAACAACTGAGAAACTGAGGTGGCATTGACCGTGTTCAGATTTCACCAGTTTTACCTGTCCTCCTTTGAGTATATTTACTTATGTGCATTTTTTTCCCCACACGTGTAGATGGGTGTGACCACCAGTAGTCAGAATACAGACAGTTCTAGCACAAGGGCCCCCTCGTGCACCCTTTTATATTCACTCACACCCCCACCCCTCTCTTCCTTTCTAAACCCCACTAATCTGTTCTCCATGTCTGTACTTCCGTCATTTCAAACATGTCCTCTCAATAGAATTGTATCACGTGTATGCTTTTGAGATGCCTTCTCACTCAGTAGAATCCCACGGAGATTCCCCAAGGTTTGCATGTGTCGATGGCCCATTCCTTTTTAGGACTGAGTGGTATCTCCTGGGACGGCTGTGCCCCAGTGTGTGTAATCACGCAGCTGTGGAAGGACATGGGAGCTGTTTCCAGTGAGGCGCTGTTAGAAATAAAGACGCTATACACATTCGTGTGCAGGTTTGGTGTGAACGTTAAGTTTTCATTCCTCTGGGATAAATGTCCAAGAGTGCCGTTGCCAAACTGAATTGTAAACGTGTATTTGGTTTTGTGGGAAACTGGCTCGCACTTCTCTGGAAAGGCTATGTCAGTTTACATTCTCACTAATGAGGTGTGAGTGATCCAGTTTCTCTGCATCCTCGCCAGCTTTTGGTACTGTCGGTAGGTTTAGTTCAGCCATTCTGGTCGGTAGGCAGTGGTATCTCACTGTGGTTTTAATGTGCATCTCCCTACTGGCTAATGATGCTGAATGTTTTTCCACGTGCTCATTTGCCAACTGTATATCCTTTGGTGAACTGTCTGTTCATGCCTTCTGCCTGCTTTCTAGTTGGTTGGTTGTTTTCTTGCTGTTGAGTTTTGAGTTCTTTATGTATGAGGGCTGTCCGAAAAGTATCCAGCCATGTAATACGAAACACAGAGGCATCTCTGGCTGGATTTTTTCTGGACAGCCCTCATATTCTAGTCCTTTGCCAGACAGGCGGTTTGTAAATATTTTCTCCTAGGCTGTACCTTGTCTCCTCATCTTTTGCGGTCAGAGAAAACATTTTTAAGTTTGATAAGGCCCAGTTTATCATTTTTTTGCTTTTTTGGTTTGTGTTTTTGGTGTCAAGTCTAAGAACTCTTCACCTAGCCCTAGGTCCCAAAGATATTGTCCTGCTTATTGATTTAAAAAATTATAATTTTATGTTTTACATTTAAGTCAATTATCAATTTTGAATTAATATTTGTGTAAGATGTGAGGTTTAGGTTGAAATTCATTTTTGTATCCCTGTGCATATCCAGTTGCTCCATCATCTGTTGAAAAAGGTGTCCTTCTGCCACTGGATTGTTTTGGCTCCTTTGCCAAAAATCAGTTGGGCACGTTTGTGTTGTTCCTCTTCTAGACCTTCTATTTCATTCTATTGATCTGTATGTCTGTCCCTCTTCCCATTTCATGCTGTCTTGATTACTGTATCTGCATTATAATCCTGGGCATCAGGTGGAGTGACCCTTTTCACCTTATTTTTCTTTTTCAAAATTGTTTTAGCTAGTGCAGGTCCTGTGCTTTTCCATACAAATGTTGGAATAAGTTTCTGTGTCAACAAAATATCTGGCTGAAAATTTGGAATTGCATGAAACCTGTAGATCAATTTGGGAAGAATCGGTGTCTTTACTACGTTGAATCTTCTAATCCATGAACACATGTGTCTCTCCATTTCTTTGATTTCTTCCATCTGCATTTTGTAACTTGCAAGATACAGTCCTACACACATGTCGTTATATTTCTCCGTAAGTATTTCATTCTCTTTGGCGTGATGGTACACAGCATGGTTTTAAATCTGTTTCCACGTGTTTTTTTGTTAGTATATATTTTATTTTTTGTTCCTCTTGTTATTTATTTTTTAAATTCTGTTCTCAGGTAGAAGTTTGTTCCTTGCAGTGAATATAAATCACTAAGATAATAGCTAGTCCCAGACTGCAATTTCTCAAACACAATTTTAATCCTGATTCTCCTGTGTCTTCATCTGGATAAGGGGTAGACCACCTCTGGATCCATGGAAATCTGTGATGTTTCATTAGGATTCACTGGGACTTCGTGTGTAGGGGCACAATCGGCGAGCATGATTTCTAGGAAAGGTATTTTGTTGTTCAGAGGGCCACACTACTCTCTGTATTAGCTAATTGTGGCTCTTCCAAAGTGTCTAGAATTAGGCATTTGGCCTAGAAGAACGTTCATACAAGCTATATTTCTTTTCTTTGAGTTTTATATTTTGTTGGGAAATAATGAATATACTTGCTGTAAGAACATGCTTCTATTTTCTTCACTTAGTCTAAGAACCAATTACAAAGTAAGTAATTTGCAGGGATGGCAAATCTGGTCTTGGAGGAAGGGGTGTTGGCACCTGGTTTAGCTTGATGAGCAGCTGTGAAGCCAAAACTGTTACCGTATTTCTTGTTGTAGAACTAACTGGCCTCATGAAAAGAATGTTCACCGCTTGGTATTGTTAGGGTGATCACACTTTCAAACCCCAAACTGGGCATTATAGTTGAGTACATGTGTTTTGAGTTATTATTTGTTTGTATGACACATCTGAGAAGATCTCAAGTCAAAAAGCCTGTTTAGTTTTATTTAAGTTTTATACTTTCCAAACATAGTCGAATCATTTTTGTGTCGTACGTTTTACTATCCTATGGAGTTAGTGTTCTGCCAAACAAGTTTTGGGAAGCCCAGGATTCTTTTTATTTATTTATTTATTTATTTATTTATTATTTAATTCATTTTTATTGTTAGACTTATTGGGGTGACATCTGTTAGCAAGAATTACATAGGTTTCAGGCATACAATTCTACAGTGCATTGTCAACTTGATGTATAAGTTCACCACCTAATGTGACCCCTCTTTCCATCACCTTATATTTAGCTTCCCCCCTCCTCTCCCACCCCCTCCCCTTTCTCCCCTCCCTAACCCACTCATCCCCAAATAAGCATTAAACTATTGATTGTGTCCATGGGTTATTTGTTTGTTCATTTCTTTTTTTCTTTGCTGTCAGGTTTATATTCCGCATATGAGTGAAGTCATACAGTTCTTTGTTTTTTCTGTCTGGCTTATTTCACTTAGCATGATGATCTCCAGGTCCATCCATTTTGTTGCAAATGGCAATATTTCACCTTTTCTTATAGCTGAGTAATATTCCATTGTGCATATGTACCACAGCTTCTTTATCCAATCATCTGTCACAGGGCACTTTGGTTGTTTCCATGTTTTGGCCACTGTGAACAGTGCTGCGATAAACATTGGGGGACATAAGTCTTTGCGGACAAAGGTTTTCAAGTTCTTTGGGTAGATCCCCAGAAGGGGGATTGCTGGGTCAAATGGTAACCAGGATTCTTTATAGCATTTCTGAAGCCATTGATCTCTGTGAGTCCTGAGCTAACACTGTGAAAGTCAGCCATCAGATGAGACAGTCCCCAAAAGGGACCAAGGAGCTTCTGAGGGCCTCTGAAACCTCTCCTTGTGGTCACTTTGTCCCCAGGTCTATGATTAAGACAGGGCCTGCAAATGTGACTCATGCAGGAAGCCTGCATGACAAGGTAGTAATTCGAAGGCAGGAGGACCTGAGATGGGTGTGGAGGCTGTGGGCTTCCTAAGTGAGGCTGAGGTTTACAATTCGCTGCATGAGGTTGCCACTTGCCATGGGGGCATCTCTCCAGGTAGAAGAAACAGACTCCTCCGCTGATTTTGATGTATGTGGTCCCTTGTGATCTGTGACAACCAGATCAATGGTGGTGATAGCGATGGTGGAAGTTACCTTCGTAATGTAAGGTTCTAGGTTCTCCTCCCACCTAAAGGAACCTAGGTGTGATCCCTGGAGAGATGTCAAAGGAAGTACCTGAGGCCCCTGGGAAAATGTGAGGGCGAGGAAAAAGTCCCAGCTCATCTACTCCAAGATGGACCGCATTTGAAAACAGGGGCAGGTCCTTTGCTAAATATTCCCATGGGGTGACACAGAGGTCAGGTTAGCTAAACTGAAAACATGTGATTTAATAAGACGAAAGGTGTCTGGTAAGAAAATAAACAGGAGGCGTGTGAAGCTTTCCTATAGAAAGTGACCTACACAATAACAAGGAAGCGGTCACGTGTCCCCCTTGCCCATCCCCGGGGCTGGTATATAAGGGGGTCCCCCGCAGAAGCAGCATCAGACCTCCCTCGCCTCCTGCAGATCCCTCCTCCCTTCACTCAAATCCTCTCGACTGACACCATGGGGTGCTGTGGCTGTGGTGGCCGCTGTGGTGGTGGCTGCGGCGGTGGCTGTGGCGGTGGCTGTGGCGGCTGCGGTGGTGGCTGCAGTAGTGGCTGCGGTGGCTGTGGTGGTGGCTGTGGTGGCTGCGGTGGCTGTGGTGGCTGTGGCGGTGGCTGTGGCGGCTGCACCACCTGCAGATGCTACCGGGTCGGCTGCTGCTCCAACTGCTGTCCCTGCTGCTGTGGCTGCTGTGGTGGCTGCTGCAGTGTCCCCGTGGTCTGCTGCTGCCGCTCCTGCGGGTGCGGCTCGTGCGGCGGCGGCTGCGGCTCGTGCGGCGGCGGCTGCGGCGGCGGCTGCGGGAAGGGCTGCGGGCAGGGCTGCTGCCAGCGGAAGTGCTGCTGCCAGCGGAAGTGCTGCTGCTAGCGGAAGTGCCACTGCCAGCGGAAGTGCTACTGGTAGGCGGCCCGGCCGGCCGGCCTTGCCCTGCCCGGAAGCTGTGGGAGGCCACGCTCGCTCCTGCTGGTAAGACTTCGTGTCACCCCATTCCTCTCCTCCTCTCCCCTGACACCACTGTCACCTGCTTCCTTCCTCACGCTTCCTGTACCGCACACTTTGTCCTTCCGAGGTCTTCCTTTGCCTGCACTCTGCACAGACTGGCCCAGACCATGCCACGTGAAGCAAATGTGCCCCCAAAGAATGAATGACAAGATCCCCGGGCACAGTCAGGGTCTTCTGGGAACCCTAATAGTTTCTTCATGTGTAATGTCCAACCTTTCATCAATGCTCCCTCCGGGGTTTGGCCCCTGGGCGGTCTCTTCTATCGCTCGTCTACCTTTGTCGTATTAAATCTCAATAAAGCGACTTGATGCACGATCAGATCTCACATGTTGTCAGTTTCTTTGTTGGCTGCTCCGGCCTCTGCCTGGGACGTCCAGTGTGGCTGTCACACCTCTGCATCCTCCTGACGCTGGCCGCGAGCCTGGCCGCTGCATCCATGGCCATTCGTTACAGGGGCACACGGCCCCCTTTGCCGCTGCCTGAAGTGACATTGTCCACGAGGGGGACCCTGCACTCAGACTTGCCCGAGGATTGTCCGGGGGGCGGGGGTGAAGGTGGTGGGGACCGGGGGAAGTGGCGGGTCTTTTTTCCTTGAGACTTTTCTACAAAATGAAAACACGGGCTGAGAGACGGAAGAATTCGTGCAGCCCCTACACCACGGTGCCCGGTGTTTCTGGGGAGACTGGAAAGCATCAGAAGGGCATGACCTTGAGCTCTGCGGCGGGGTACTGGGGGGCTCTTGTTCTTGTCAGCGTCCTTGGCCTTGCTTCCCTCTGCTGAGATTTTCTCGCTGCTTCTGTGGATTTTGTGCAGTCAACTCACCGGGCAGGCGCTCGGGGAGGCCAGACTACCATTCCTGCTGTTGACTGGGAGTGAGCTCGGGGTCCCTGTTTCCATTTGCACCCCGCTCCCCCATCCACTCAGAACAGAAGGGATGGGGGTGGTGAGCTCCCCCAGGTCCCCCTCTACACACACGGTGACTTCTCTTCCTCACTACGGCCCTTTCTCGTAGGTTGTACTAGACCCATGTCACAGATGGTGAGGCTGAGGCTGGGGCAGCGAAGAAACTCACCCCGAGAAAAGCAACTAATACACCCTGATCTCATCCCAGCTTCCTCTGACACCAAACCTGACAATTCTTTTCCTATATGTCGATGCTCGGAATTTAGACCTGTTTCCTTGTTCATTCCTTCATCTTTTCCCATCTTCCCACGTTCACACATACACATGCAGTTTCTTCAGCTCTTCCTCCCACTGCCAGGAGGTCCTTGGATCCTGCTTCCTGGGCCAGAGCCACATCCCAGCTGGTTCTTGTCCCGCCCTCCTCGGGGGCATGGCTGGGCTGTCTGAGGGCAGACACTCTGCCTACCCCGTGATAGCTACTTGTTTATTCATCACGATCACATGTCCATGTCTGTGGGTGCCTAGCATTGAAAGGGAGACAAGTCTCTTAATAGTTTCCATGAATGGCCTTGAAGTTCTGTATTCATTCTGGGTTCCATGATAGATGGTGTATGAGGTCTGACAATTAAGTTTGCAAACTCATCCTAGAAAAAGTGCTGCATCCCTCATTGCTGACTATCACTATGGTCACCTTCGAGGTACTGCCCTTGGGAAGCTGTGCACCGACGCCAGCACCTAGTCCACCCTTCAAAGCAAGTTTGGAACTCTTTTTCTGGAATGGCCTTCAGAGCCGTCATCATAACCTTGGCAACGTTATGACACCTTACCGAGTTGTCAGTACAGCGCTGCCAGCGTAAATGCACGATGGCAAGTTTGCAAACTGAACTGTCAAATTTGGGGGATGGTGACAGCTCTGATGGCCATTCCTGAAAAAGAGTTCCAAAATTGCTTTGAAGAGTGGAGTGCTGGCATAGGTGCACAGCTTCTCAAGGGGAGTACTTCAAAGGTGACCATCGTGATACTCAGCAATGAGGTATGTAGCACTTTTTCTAGGATGAATTCAGGAAATTAATTGTCCGACCTCATAGGACTCCGATACATCTATACCTAGGAGGTATGGGTCTTGGGCTGTTGGGACTTTAGCTGCTTTTTGACTTATGACCTATGCCTTTTCAATCGATCTAGGAGAATTCAAGGATGATGGTCCCAGCCTGGTCAAGCAGATGGATGATAGATGGTAAGTGATCTAACCTGGACACATGGGCAGCAAGGTGACTGAATCACTGACCACACACACTGAGATGATAGCAGCTGACCTGGCCAGCAAGCATCAGCCCTTTTAGTCCTCACAACCATCTAAGAGGTAGGTCCTAATATCATCCCCACTACCTGCTTTTGGAAATCAAGGCTGTGAGGGGAATTGTCCCCGCCGTTGCATGTAGGCACCAGGACTCCAGTCCCGTCTGTGTGCCGTCATAGCTTCCATCCTGTGCATTCTGCATCGGAGGAGTGGGCTGGGGAGACAGCCTTGCTCATCTCTGTGGCCTTTCAGGACCTGGCACACAGTGCATGGTGGTGGCCTCCCAAAAGTATTTCCTGCAGTGAATCATTGAAAGTCTGCTCCAGGGGAAATGGGACCTTAAACGCTTTGGATCCACCCTAACCATGTGTATCTTCCCTCCTGCCACAGACTTTAATAGGTGGGAGGAGGAACCATGTTTGTATTGGCTGAATCGCGGTACCGTTGAAATACCTTGTCGGTTCAAAACTGCGTCAAACTCTGGTACAGAGGGAGCAGGGCTGGGACTCGGGGAGGCTGAGGCAAGCAAGCACAGAGGCCAGTCCCGCCTTGGTGTCAGATTTGGATAGTTTGCTCATTGAGGGTATTTTTGCACTCGTTTTGATTTTTATATTATTTATTTTGATAACTTGAGGGGTTTTTTTGGTACCAGTTGAAATTTTGTGTCCCAGCAAGGGCCTCATTCACCTCCTTCACCTAGCCTTGGCCCTGGGAAGAAGCATTATAGGGACCCCACCCAGCCCACCCACCCCTCCCGTGTTACTTCTCGGGTGATTTGAACAGCTTTCCTACGGGCCATGATATTCATTGGTTGGGACGAATGGCTGCTTTTGTTGTTCTCACACCATGACTAGGCTTCAGGGATCCCAAGGGCTGGTAAATTAGCAGGAAAGTCACCGAACATCGGTTATGGGAACAAAACCGAGTCCGCTTAAAAGAGGAGCCAGAGGCAAACACCCTGAGAAGCCGTGGCTGGGTGGAGGCGGGAGCGGGGACGGGGTGCCCAGCTCGCACTGCAGCGCGGCTCACACAGCCTGTCGGGTCGGAAGCAACGCGCTTGCGCCCAACGTTCCTCTTTGACTGACAGTCCTGCGTGCCATAGGCCTGCGGTGGGCAGATTTTCCTGTCCAAAACCAGAGGGTAAAAACCGTATGATTTCACTCATGAGTGGGGTATGAAACACAAAGCAGCGAACGAACTAATGAAACACAGTAGCCACAGGCACCCACGTGCTGGTTGGGAAAGTTGGGGCTGGGGTGGGGGGAGGAAGGGGTTCACATGCCTGGTGACAGGAGATCAGACTTTAGGTGGTGAGCACTCGACAGTGTGTGCAGGAGTCCTATGACAAAGTCGTACACCCGAAATGTATGTAGTGTTCACAGTCCATGTTACCCCAGTACATTTTTAAAGAAGCACCAGGCAGTAAATCTCGTCTGCTTTGCAGCTCACGGGATCTGTGTTGCGACCACTCAGTTCAGCTGCTGCAACTTGAAACAACCAGACACAGCACTTCATTGTGGGAGGGGCTTTGTTGCAATAAAACCTCATTTACAAAAGCAGGGGGCAGGCCAGACGTGGGCCTCGCTGTGTCGATCCCTGACCTAGACATTGAACTTCGCAGGTAAGGGGGCAGGGTCGCATAGTGGTTCAGAGGGCCGCCTCTGAGAGCAGGAGGCTGGGATTGTTCCTCGATTCTCCAGTTTCCTTGTGACCTTTGACAGTTAATGTCCAATACCTCACTTTTTCAGTAAAGTCATTGACAGTATATTCTTTGGAAGGCTGTTGCAAAAATTAAATCAAAAGATGCAAGTGAAACACTTAGAATTATGCTGGGACATAGTGGGGGCTCAAAAATATCGGTACAGAGAACGAGAAAAGGGTGAAACATGATGGCAGAAGTACTAGGAATAAGAATTTGACTTTCTCTGCACTTGGGAAAGACACATCTTTGTGCTTGAAGGTGCTGGTAGACCCCAATCCTGGCAGGACCATGCAGGGGACCCGAGCCCCTTTAGGGAGTGGGTCTCCTCTCATCCCTCAGGGTTTAGCTCAGAGCTCATCTCACTCCAGGGACCGGGTCCTGGGAGTGCTCTCTCCCTGAGGACCCGTGTTCCCTCACAGATCTCTAACGAGCACATTGACATTGGACGAGAACATCTGCTCTGTCTCCCCTCAGCCTATGAGACGATCAAAGCACCGAAAGGAACCCTGTGTCAGTCATTGTTATGCATGACACGTCCCACCATCACCCAAGGCCAGTGGCCAGCACAGCGCATGGCAAAGAGGACAGCACGGCCTGGTGGCCTGTCAGCTGGCAGTAACAGAAGCTTGTTCGGCTTATTTTCTGTGGTCAACTGTCCTCACTTTGAGGAAGGTCTTCATTGTATTCATTAGTGAATCGCATTGTGATGAACAAAAATTTTAGTAAGGTTTACCATTGACAGTCTTGCATTTTTAATGGGGATGAAATTCCCTATCTCTAGCTATGTAACTGGTTTCTCTCTAGGTTTTATTCTTTAATGTAGCATAACCTACTGCCGTATATAGCTTGCTGAAATACTATATGTACTGTCCTATATAATTCACTTGCAAGAGAAACATCAAAATATCCATGCCCTAAAGTTCATAACTAGTCACAAGGTTTATTTGCAGCTTAACCCCTTCAGTAGCATACCTTCCTACCCAAAGCCGGGCTCAAAAGCAGGAGCCTACCAGTTAAGAATAACCCGGTGTTGCTGTCCTAAATAGAGGGCACACTATTCAGGGCATCTCTCAGTGAACTTCCTGCTTATAGTTCTATTGCCAAAGATAAACACTTGAGCAAATGCAAACCAGATCAACAAATATGCTTTATGTAGGATTGAGTACCTCCTAACTCCCTCGAATAAACTTTTCACTATGTGCAATCCTGTTTTTCTTTATATTTCCTGAATAAGTCTTGTATGAGGGCTGTCTGGAAAAATCTAGCTATAAATGCCTCTATTTTTGCTATTAGGTCGTGGCTGGATACTTTCCGAACAACCCTTGTGGTTTCCCTTGCAACATGTAGCTTGCCCGGGAAATACTAATAATGGCCAGCCCTTATTGAGCCTTTCTTATGTCCCAAGCTTTATTCTAAGTGTTTTATAAGTTAATCACATTCACATTTCACAATAATCCCATGATACAGGTATTAATATTTTCCTCAGGAAGTGGAGGTAGAGAAGGACCAGGTCACACAGCTGGAGGTTGGGGGAGAAAGTGGGTTGGCCCAGATGCACCCTCCCCTCCTCGTCCTGTCATTTCCCATTCAAGACCCAGTGCAAGCTCTGCCGTCCTCAGAAAGCCCGCCTTCCTTCCTTGGGCCATTGGAAGCCATTCGGAACCCTTGCATGTCTGAACGTTCACGTGAAACTGAATCAGCGAGTACCTTGAATCAAGTCTCCTTTTATTGGACTAGTATTTAAGTCCCTTTTCCTTCCTTATTTTACCCCATTATTTTTCCTCCTCTCTCTCATTACTTTGGAGTTACTCAGAGGTACATTTCTTTGTATGGCCCGCATTGCCTGGCACGTAATACAGGTTTGTCCAAAGTTTGTTGATCTGGTTTGCTTTTTCTCAAGTGTTTATCTTTTACAATAGAACCATAAGCAGGAAGTTCATTTGATAGATGTGTTAGAATAGTGCTCTCTATTTAGGACAGCAGCACCAGGTTATTTTTAACTGGCATGCTCATGCCTTGGAGCCACACTTTAGGTAGGAATGTATGCTGCTGACTAATGGGCGGCACATTTGGAAGCCCTGTGATGACCTGGGGGCACAGGGTGGGAGTTGGGATCAATGTCTGTCCCCACAGAGTGGACCAAGCTGACAGCACTGTATGAAGGGGAATCTGAATGCAGTCTCACCCTTTAAATGAGTTCTGATCATTGTCCAATGCTATTTCTTCTAATTTTGGTTAACAGATCCAGAAAAGCAGAGAACCCACTAGCTGGCATCTGTGTAGGCATCTCATTTAGTCTTTGGGTAACTGGAAGGGTTTCTGCACTCTCACCATAGGAGGCACTGTTGCTAGGGGTAAGTTCAGTGGTCCAGGATCCATGGCTGGTTTGGGTGTGCTCTGAGTCCTCATATTTTTAGGCTCTATCTGCCTTCTCACAGCTGAACCAGTCCTGTCCATCACCTCTTCGGCTCTGTGGAGGGTCCAAATCAGACGCCCTTGTGCCAGATTCGTTGACCTCTGTTCTTTCCTCCAGGGCAGTGGCTCGAACCTCCCTGCCCTTCCGATTAGAAGGAAAGAGAAAAAGATGACTTTTTTCTTTTTTTTTTAATGGAAATGTTCCCCCACCCTTTCACTCACAAAATTTGGGGGAAATGAACAGTTCTAATATTAAGGATAAAAACAAAATAACTCCTTTTTCTTTATAGATAGTAAATATATTTTATTTGTTGCTGATTCATCCCATATCAGTTCAACCAAGAGCAGAGCTTCTGAATGACCATTTCAGCCCCACCAGGATGCTTGCTCATGTCGTATCTATTACCTACCTGGTTTGAGAGGTGGCTTGGAGGCTGGAGGAACCTCAAGAAGCATGTCACCATTGTTTTCAACTGGACTTTCTACAAAAACACTTTGAGCGCATGCACTGAATGCAGAAATGTACATTTTAACCTAATCGTATCAAGGATTGGTGTAAACATAGCAGCACCAAGTATGTAAGAAGAAAGTATAGAGTTGACTAGCTTATAAAGCTGGAAAAGGTGATTGGAAAGCCATTTGGGTAACCGCAGACTTTTATCAATTCCATGGTGTCATTGACACTTAGGCGGTGACTGTCTCAGTTTGAACTTAAACTCCACTGTTCTGGGGATCCTGATATGTCCACTTAGGTTTAGAGAAATGTGAGGTGGGCTTGCCGAGGGTCCCTTGGGTTAAAAACTGTGGGATCTCTTAACAAAACCAAAAGCAAGTAAAGTCATTTTAAGAGAAAGGACTCAGGCAACCAAGTTCAGCTCTATGACAAGCTTGGGACATAATACAGGCTCAATAAAAGTTGGCCATTAGTATTTCCAGGGCAAGCTACGTGTTTCAAGGGAAGCTACAAGGGCTGTTCGGAAAGTATCCAGCCATGTAATAGGAAAAATAGAGGCATCTATGGCTGGATTTTTCCAAACAGCCCCAGTTCCTAGAGATCTTCTGTGTCATGGACCTGTAACAATTGTACCCACATGGAGTAAAGGCAATGAGAAAAATAAAATTCCCGTGAGACACGGGGAGTCCAGGGAAGCATGTTGGGACCATGTACAGAATGTGTAAGCAAGGTGGTGGGGAGGACATTCTTTTCATTGCAGCTCAGTGACATCAGGGCAGGGTGACATTGATACAGAGGTGGCTATGAGTGTTGCCCCTGGCAGTGACTACCATCCAGGGTGGTGGCTGGTGGCAGTGGTGAGCTCCATTATGGTATGGCTTTGGCTTCGATGGCATCTACCATGTGCCTTCCTGGTTTTTCCTGCTGATGAGGCCTCAGAGTTGTGTCATTGCTCGGCCTGAGAGACTGGTCAGGATGGCACACGAAGCAAATGAAAGGGCCACTCCACTGGCCAGCTGAGTGTGCTGTGTTCCTCAGCTTACTGACACCTCTTGGGGCCCCCAGAATAACGGTGGTTGGAGCAGGAGGACTTTAAAGAGGGCAAGGGGACCCACATGGCACATACGGTGGCTTAATTTAATTAATCAACCAATCGATGGACACATTCAACAGGTATTGACCAACCGCTTACTAAGCAGAGGCTCGAACTAACAGTGTTGCTACTCTTAATGTGGCCCTGTTTCCTCTCCTGCGATGTGGTTCTCCTGGGGAATGTTCTATGCCCAGCTTGTCCTTCTTTCCCCCTTTCCCTCCCCCAGCCATTGGCCCACTGAGGCCCACGTTCCATTTGGCTGAGACTGTTGGAAGACTCTTTTAAGTGTTCCCGTTTTTCATGTCATCTTCCCAAGCCCTGGTTCCATTGTCAGTCACCTTCCTGAAACACCAACCCCAGTCCCCACCAACTTCCAAACCTCCGATGCTGCTTCTGTGTGGTGTCCGAGATGTCTGCCCTCCACTCTGTCCGGGTCTCCAGGCTGGGCCCTCCGAAGCCCCACCCTGTGAGTCCCGCCTCAAGGCCCGGGGTCGGTGCTGCCTGCCCAGCCCCGCGCTCTCCTATCTTCCTTCTTTGCTTAAGCCCTTCCGTGGCAGCTCTTTCTTCCTGGAGTTAGTCCCTGTCCTGTCTTCCCTCACGTACACTCAGAATCCACTTATTTTTCCCATAACTCAATTTGTAAGGCTCTTCTAGTTTTTATCCTGTCGTCTTGGATGGGATCTCTATACGGTTTTCTGGCCAGACCGAGAGCCTGTGGATTCATCTTGTAACATTCTCACGGTGCCCTGCGGTGTCACTTCCTCATAAGAGAAGAATAATTCAATAACTATTAATTAAACTGAATACACTGATCCCCCCACCACCACCACCACTTTATATGATGGGAAAGTATTAAGGGGCATTAAAGCAGAAGTTCATGTGCCTGTTTAAATACAGGGTCCGGCATAAATAACACCCTGTTTTATGTACAGAATCGTAAGCATGTAATTCAGTAACGTTAACATAACCGCTTAGAAAGGGCGTTACTTCTGCCGGCCCCGTAGAAACAAGTGTGCGCTCGCCGAACCGGGGAAGAGACGTAATCGCTGTGTCTCCCAGCGTTAAGTATCTAAGCGATTTACTGTTTCGTCTTTACTCAGTACGGAAAAGAGAAATGGCCAAATGGCCACAGGAAGTGATTTCATTCCACACTTTTAGCAAAAAAGGATCCTCCAGCAGCGAATTGGCTCTTTCCCCCAGGGGTCATCCGAGGAATGTCACGCCCGACCCTGGTGGGGGAAGGCGGGGTGTAGAGGGCTGCACAAAACCACGGCACTGACCCAGTTGCTTAACCTTCTGGTTTGATGAGTTGGACACAGTAGTGTTCTCCAAGAAGTCACCTTTAACACTTCTTCAACCGTGACTATTAGCAGGAAGACAGCTTGGTGCTCAAACCCAGCCACTAACATTGTCCCGGGGGGATCACAAGGCCCCGAGGGCTCAGGAGCCTGCGGGGGGCTGGGAGGACCCAAGGGCCTTCCTGGGCCGTGGACTGGCTGAGGGTGACCGCTAAGAGCTCTTTTCTATTCTGAGGACACAGACCCGCAGGCGCCCCCAGAGGACGGACCGTCCGCCGCTGACCCCTAGCAGGAAGGAGTGTGCCCTGCGGGCCGGCCCGTGGGCGGTGACCCCCTCAATGAGGCTTCCACGGTCGTCGGGGCGCTGCGCGGCTGTCGGGGAGACTCCTTCCTGCTTCGTAGGTGGCTGAGAGCAAGTGACTTGGGCATGTTCTGCTCAGGAGCTGCTTCTGGCACCCGGCCTGGTGCTGAGGACGCTCTGCAATACCCCCTGGTCGCGCAGGCGCCCCCCTGCTCGGCTCTGGGGCAGAGTCCTCACCTGCATTACAGGGTGAGGCAGTCCCCAGGGAACTCTGCCTCCGGAGGGTGAAGTGACAGGGCCCTGGTCACACTTTCCCTCTCGATTTTCACAAAGTTCTCTTCTGTCTGAGGTCATGTTTTACAGCTTGGTAAACGGTGATACATGGTGTAGGAATAAAAAGAGTCTTCGTTCTGGGCGGATACAGCTGAGGGAACTTCTGATCCCACTGTCTTTTCTAATTACAAAAAAAAGAAAAAAGGAAAGAAAGGACTTACTGGTTGTTTCCTGTTCTATTGTAAAGATGGCTTTAAAAAGAAAGTAAAAGCTAAATTTAGCAAGCTTTTCCAGTCAGAAGGGCCTGTTCAGGGCGTGCTCACAAGGCCATGGAGAGGCTGCTGTGGGTCCTTGCATCTGGCCTTCAGTCTTGGGTCAGTTCTGTCCCCATGGTTGGTACGTAAGGGGGTCCCCCCGCAGAAGCAGCATCAGACCTCCCTCACCTCCTGACTATCCCTCCTCCCTTCACTCGAGTCCTCTCTGCTGACACCATGGGGTGCTGTGGCTGTGGCAGCTGTGGTGGCTGTGACCACCAGCTGCACCCCCTGCACCCCCTGCACCCCCTGCACCCCCTGCAGACGCTATCGGGTCAGCTGCTGCTCCGACTGCGCCCCTTTGTTTCCAGCCCAACAGCAAACAGCCAGAACCAAAGACACGCTTACAGCCATAGCTCCTAAAGGAGGGTTGGCATCACTGAGTGCCATCAGACAGCACCACGATTCCCGGTATTCTCTTGACGTGAATGATCATTTCTTCCTGTTTATGTGTTCTCATCTCTGCCCCATTCCAGCTCGTATTTGTCAACAGCTGCTCTTTGAATTCCTTAACCAAATAAATGTATCATTAGAAGTTTCTGTTTGCCTTTGTTTTGACCACTTCACCTCCTGGAATACCTTAATCTCCCTTAACAGGCCCTTGGGGATGGGCTGTGAGGGTAGAGCAGGGCCAGGACCCTAAGAATAGCCCTCCTGTCACTGTGGTCCCTGCGCTCCAGTTATCAACACAAACATAACATTTGGAAGTATGGCTTTTATATACAATTTAGGTTCTCTTTCGAGGCAAGAGTTTCATTTTACGCATGGACAAGTTTCCCTAATTTATTTTCTTAAAAATTCTGCTTTATGCCTAAAGAACCAATTGAAACAAAATTTCAAAAACACACCTACTACCCCGATATAGATGTCTGAATTTGCTTTGGCTTTCCATCTACTGGGACCATTTACTCTGTGCTCGGAGGTCCGAGCCCCACCCCTGAGGTGCAGGCCTTTTTCTCTTCCCCTGTAAATTCAGCCAGCCGTGCACACTGAGAACACTGGTATCATTCGCTTAGCTTTCCAGGTCCCTAATGACCCAAAATGCCGCATCAGGTTGCGCTAACTCAGCCGGGATTGCTAGACGTGGAATTTATGACCGCTCTCTGGGTTCTCTGGCCTCACTGGACCTTTTCAAGTGCATTGCTGTTTGCTTTTCTGTCTAAATTGATTTGAGCTTGACTGGGGTATTGTTAAGGTTTAAGCTTTCTCTCAAATTAATTTCAGATCTTACATAGTCACTTCGAGCGGGATTCGTGTCTTTGTCTATGTCTTCCTAGCGGGACCTTGAGCAGTCATCTCATCTGTCCCTCTGGTCAGGCTGTGGCAGTCCAGTCCTGATAAGAAAACCCGTTGATGGGTAGGATATATTTCTTTTATACCTAGAGAGGTGACTCGACCTTAATTAATCTCAATCACCACCACTCACTCCGAAGATACAAATTGAAATATAAACACTATTTTATGATTCAGGCCATAAGGAGTAGTGAGGCTTTAAATACTTTAGAAGAATCTTTACTTTCGGTTGACATATAGATAGAAAGGCGGGCTTAAGGTGATGAGGCCTGTTCAAAGGCAGACCAGATCCTGCCCTGGAGCGTCTTTGGGAGGGTGGGGCATGCTCAGATCATTCCAATCCAAGGCCAAGTGTGGCGTCCCCATCAGAGGGGGAAGATAGTTCTTGGAAACATCCGGAATGACTTCATAGCACTGAATCTTGTGGCTTCTTGTTCCCTGTGGGCTTTTCATTGTCATAGTCTCCTCATCACATTTGGTTTCTTTAGGCTGACCAGACGTCCCATTTTATACGGGACAGAAAACAACGGTCCTGCCCCATTTTAAAGGGTCCCTGTGGTCAGCCTCGTCTCAGTGGGCTAAATTCCAGGTGTCAGTAGACTGACCAGACGGACCGTTTGAAAACATTGTTTTCTGTCTTTTCACTTTTTTGAATCTATTATTCTCACTTAGTTTTCAAATCCTTATAGGAATGGCCTGTAAACTTCCCACAAGAAGGGACACAGACCATGTTTATGCCTGTTACTCAGAGAACGCAATGGAAGATCCAAATGTACAGATTACAGAGAGGAACCTGCAACCTTTCATCAGCAGAGATGTGATGCAAGCTGTGCAAACATGGAATCCCCCCCCCTCAGTCCTCAGCCCCACTCCCTGCCCCCCATGCATAGACCCTGTGATTTCCTTGTGACTTTCATGGTAGCTCCATGTGCTGGGAACTGCGTGGACCATGCTCCAGAGGAGGAAGAGAGAGCTGAGTATGTCAAGGAGAGGCAGGAACCACGCTGCATCCACGTCGATACGACAGTTGCGTGTTCCTTCCTCTTAAACATCAGGACGGTTCGTCACACTGGGTCACTTAAGCATCTCTTTCGGCCCACAGCTCAGCACACACACAAACACATGCGCATCGTTGACCCTCATCATGCACGACCGAAAGAGGGGGCATTGGTTTGCCAGGGCTGCCATCACGAAGTACCACAGCCGGGGTGGCTTGGACAACCAGGATGTGTTTTCTCATAATTCTGGAGGCCAGAAGTTCAAGATCAAGGTGTTGGCAGATTTGCTTGTCTCTGCCACCGCTCTCCTTGGCTTCCAGATGGCCACCTTCTCTTTGTGTCCTCACCTGCTCTCCCCTCTGTACCTGTCTGTGTCCTAATTTCCTCTTCTTATTAGGACACCGGTCATATTTGTTCAGGGCCCACCTTAATGACCTCCTTTTAACTTAATTATCTCTCTAAAGATTTGATCTCCAAGGGAAGTCACATTCTGAGGTGCTAGGAGTGAGGACTTTAACATGTGGATTTTGGGGGAATGCAATTCGGCTCATCACAAAAGACTAACAATGCAGAGACGTCACATGCTTTGTCCTTCAGGTATGGGACTTCCTAGTCACCTATGTTCAATATATTATACTGTGCCCTTGGGTCTTTGTTTTCAGTAGCCATTGTTGATTTACACTTACCTTCTTTTGCATACTAAGTTGTCATTTATTTAATGGCAGGAATTGCCTCTCAGTGTCTCCCAAAGGACCCAGCACAGTGCCTGGCCAATAAACGTTCAGTAACTGTCACTGGTTCACCCTGGTCCCTCGGTCCTTTCTTTACACATGATTGTGAACACTAAGTATGACACCTCAATGAATCCTGACAACCCATGTCTTCTACTTACACCAGTTAAAAACTAACCCACGTTTCTGGTGAGGGGGACAGGGAAAGGAAGAGATGAGAAAGATCCATGTCTTTGTGGCTAGCAGGGCCCACATGTTCCGAATGGTGCTGACTGACCTTACTTCATGGGAACGGTGCCTCTTGGGGTCGTCAGTGGGGACAAGCTCAGTAAGGTAGGTGCGACATCTCCCCTGATTGTCCCCTCCTCGCTGGGAGGAGCCAGGTGACCAGAGGTGGTCCTGAGGGTGGAGTCTGGGATGGGAAGAGTGAGTTAGGGGGTAGGGGGCCCAGGGGGATAAATCCCAGAGGCTGAGAGTTAGGGGCTTCTGGCCCCCAGAGGGCACTGGAGGCTCAGGACTCTTGGAGGTGGAAAAAGAAATAGAGCAGATGAGTACTCAAACTTACCTGCCAACTTAGAATCTGGTGCGGGGGGCTCATCTCAGATCCGACTCCTCAAATCCGATCTTCTGACTTCCAGCGGGGAAGACCCCCTTTGGAAGTTTGTGTGATGTGGGTATTCAACTCACGGTTCCGTTGTTTCATTCTATTTGGTCAGTTCTACCTGTTTAAGCGTCCCTCTTTGTCAGGCTTAGAGTGACAAGGAAATACCCCAGTGGCTCTTACGGTGCAAGAATCTCCTGGGAGACAGTCCCTTCCAGGGGCTTTGGCTGCGGGTGGCCCCAGGCCCACTGCCTGACCCAGCAGGGAGCCCACTGCCCCTTTGTCAGTTGATTGTCAATCAAGAACAACCTGCAGGAGAAGGGGACTTTAGAAGGAGTCAAAAGTGACTATCACAGATGATGAACCTCAAGAGTGACATGCTTCTGAGTGATCCTATGACCATGCAGGGTCTGCACACACTCAGACTTCTATGCTAAGAGTCTATGAAGGGAGATTTGAGGTGAGTTCAGTGTATGACACAAATGCTGAGACTAAGGATGTGCCTCTCCGTCCTTCTTGATAAACCCACGATGGATTCTTCATTCATTACTCCTACGTCTGTCGCATACCATCTAACTAGTGTTTGATCCATTGCTGCCTTTACATGTATCACGGCTACCTCATCTGATGGGGTCAAAACACATACCCCCACCCCCTGGCCTATGGACCGGCAGTTTAGAGACTGGAAGGAGAGAAACAGATGGCTCTTTGGGGCTGATTTCATACCATTTATTAAGACAGTTGTTGAATATACAGAGATGCAGAGGTAAGGACAGAATGTAAATAAAGAGGCATTTCAAGAAGGGAGAACATTAACTATCTTGACTTTATTTTCTAGAAAACACGATTCAAATGGTAACTGACAGACAAGATCACACGTTTATCACTTCGGTTGGCGTTTATTTACTGCAGGCATGCTCACAGAAGCTACCGAAATGTGAACTTCCCGTGGGCTGGTGATGGGGCTCAGGTCATGCTCGTAATTGACAGGTGAGAGAGAAGCAGGCAGGCAGGGAGGGCAAAGTGTCCCCTGCAGCGCGGTCACCTGCAGCACCTGCCCAGACGCCGGCCGCCTAGCAGCAGCACTGCCTCTGGCAGCAGCACTTCCGCTGGCAGCAGCTCACCTGCTGGCAGCAGCCCTTCCCGCAGCCCTTCCCGCAGCCGCCGCAGCCGCCACCGCACGAGCCGCAGCCGCCGCCGCACGAGCCGCACCCGCAGGAGCGGCAGCAGCAGACCACGGGGACACTGCAGCAGCCACCACAGCAGCCACAGCAGCAGGGACAGCAGTTGGAGCAGCAGCCGACCCGGTAGCATCTGCACGTGGTGCAGCCACCACAGCCACCACCGCAGCCACCACAGCCACCACCGCAGCCGCCACAGCCACCACCGCAGCCGCCACCACAGCCGCCACCGCAGCCACCACCGCAGCCACCACAGCCACAGCACCCCATGGTGTCAGTAGAGAGGATTCGAGTGAAGGGAGGAGGGATCTGCAGGAGGCGAGGGAGGTCTGATGCCGCTTCTGCGGGGGGACCCCCTTATATACCAGCCCCGGGGATGGGCGAGGGGGAAGTGACCACTCACTTCCTTGTTGCTTTGGCTCCACCCACACGGAAGAATCCAGGATCCCTTCTTTACTTCCCTTTTAAATGTTTTCACCACATGTTTAGTTGCTTGTTTGTTTGTTTTCATAACCCTGCACTGCAGTGTAAGTGAAACAGGGCTAAAAGACCTGGGAAAGCGTTCTGGGCAGCAGGCCGCTCCCAGGGATGGGCCTGCTCCCCGTCCTCCCTCGGTGCCCAGGGAACGTCACTGTGTGCTAAGTGGTCCGTGGGCGTCATCGAGCTGTGGGCTCCCAGTGTGGGCACGGTGAAGGCTAAGCCACTGTCCCTGCCCTCAAAGAGCCTGCGATACAAAGCACCACCGGGAGCCGGGGATGGGAGAACGGCGGCAGCACCCAAGGCCTCTGCCGAGGCCAGAGGCCACCTGGCATTGGTGGACAAGCAGCAACTGCAGGGCCTGGAAACTTACTTTTTACGTCCTCATTGGAAGCATGCCACTGTGCTTTCTCTTTTCACACCGAGGCTGTAGCAATGACTTTAAAAACCAGAAATAAATCCTCTTAGAGCCTGCATTTTGATTCTGTAATTTGTACGGTGCGTGTCTTGCTCTGGACGAGGAACTGATTTTTGTCCTTGCTTATAAGAGATCAATTGATGTCTGGGAGACCCCCCCCCCCCCGGTGCTAAGTAGCCCGACCTCAGGACGGTGAGAGCAGGGGGGACCCTCAGGGAGTGCAGGGCAGGGGCTGGATGAGCAGGGAGAGACCTGGTGTCGGGAGAGGGCTGCATGGCCGCCGGGAGGCGTGTGCCGCTGGGCGTGCGGTGGGGTAAGAGGGCCGGAGCCCCGCACGGAGGCTGTGAAAACACGAGGCAAGATAAACAGGAGTGAAGGGGGGCTCTCCCTCACAGGGGTTCCGGAGGAGCCTCTCGGGCCGCCCCTGAGAGCCCGGAAGACCTCCAGGGGGCTATTTGGAGGCCGCTGGTTCCCCTGAGCCTCAGCGGGTAACAGGCTTGCAGCTCAGAGCCTGGTTTCCCCAACGGGTGAGACTGGTTTTCAGGAATTGGAGTGACAGTCCCGGAGCTGATCGGCATTGTTGCTGATGATCCTGAACCAGGGCTCTGGTGTGGACCAAGAAAAGCGCTTCCACTGCTCCGGGGGAGACGGGGTGCTTCAACTTGGGCGGGGGGTGCCGTGGAGCTAGAGACATGAGGATAGGTTTGGGAGCCTTTAAGAAGGCAGAAGCAACGGAGTTTGGTGGAAGCCTAGATATGGGGCTGAGGGAAAAGGAGTCAATGCCCCTCACCCGCCGGCCCCCCTTTTGTGAAGAATTGCCAACCTGACGGATAAGGACCCGTGGAGGAAGTTCTTCCCTTGTTGGTGGTGGATGGCAATTGGGCAGGGAAGATTATGACTGGAGGGTGGGGTCTGTGACCTTGGAGGTGCCACGGAGACACCCACGGGGAGAAGATGGAGTCACAAGCGAGCTACCTACAGACTTGGAGTCCGAAGGAGGTTCCGGGCTGAGGTGTGCATTCGAGGAGCACCTCCGGGAGCGTGCACGTGGGGAGTGGGACCGTGGATGTGAACCCGAGGGAGACGGGGGTAGGGTGGGGCAAGGGGGCACTGGATCCAGACGTTTGATACAGTGTTGGGGCTGAAGAGGTGAAGAAGGGAGAAGGTCACTGAGTTTCCAGATCCCTTTGGAAATACCGCTGTGATCACGTGGCTACCTGACAAGGGGGTGATGGCCAGTTTAATGCGGTGTGGGGTACGGACCAGTGGCGGTCCGACAGTTTTTGACAGTTTTTGACAGTCCAGGCTTATTGACTTTGCATGTTCGTTCTGACTGTCACACCGCGCAAGTTCTGTGAACTCGGGCGATTTCAGCCGAACGCAGCAGACGCCTCCGGAACCGGAGCCCAAGTGGCCGGCAGAATCGGCCTGCGTTTACCCGGCACCGCCCAGCCCCGCGGCTGCCAGCAGCTCGGGCGCTCCCTCCCGGCCGTGGGAAGCGCTTCGCCCGGGAGAAGTGGACAGGGAACCGGCTGGCGACGGGGGGGCCTCTGAGCTCAGTCAGAATCTCAAAGGTTCAGCCGGGGATTTCCGTGCAAACGAAGACCCCCTCCCACAGGCTAGCGTCTCTGGGCTTGCTTCTCGCATGACCTTCTGAGCAAATGTCAGGTAGTCCCTAAGAATGTAAACAGGAATGACCCCAGGAAGTCCTCCTGGAAACCTGTCAATAGCAACAACGGGGAAGTGACCACTGGTCATGTGTCCTGGGTCACTCGGTCTCCCTGTCCCCAAGTTGGTATATAAGGGGGTCCCCCTGCAGAAGCGGCATCAGACCTCCCTCGCCTCCTGCAGATCCCTCCTCCCTTCACTCGAGTCCTCTCTACTGACACCATGGGGTGCTGTGGCTGTGGTGGCTGCGGTGGCGGCTGCGGTGGTGGCTGCGGTGGCTGCGGTGGCGGCTGCGGTGGCTGCGGTGGCGGCTGCGGTGGCGGCTGTGGCGGCTGCGGTGGCTGTGGCGGTGGCTGTGGCGGCTGCACCACGTGTAGATGCTACCGGGTCGGCTGCTGCTCCAACTGCTGTCCCTGCTGCTGTGGCTGCTGTGGTGGCTGCTGCAGTGTCCCCGTGGTCTGCTGCTACCGCTCCTGTGGCGGCGGCTGCGGCGGCGGCTGCGGCGGCTGCGGCGGCGGCTGCGGCGGCGGCTGCGGCGGCTGCGGCGGCGGCTGCGGCGGCTGCGGCGGCTGCGGCGGCTGCGGCGGCGGCTGCGGGAAGGGCTGCGGGAAGGGCTGCTGCCAGCAGGTGAGCTGCTGCCAGCGGAAGTGCTGCTGCCAGAGGCAGTGCTGCTGCTAGGCGGCCGGCCGGCAGGTGCTGCTGGGACCCAGTCTGTTGGTAAGACGTCCGGCCCTCCCATCCCGTTATGCTCCCCCTCCCCATGGGCCCGGACTCCCTTCCTGTCTTGCTTTGGTGCCTCAAGTTTTTCCACCTGAAAAGTTTCCAAACTCATCTCACGGGGCAGATGGACGCGCAGCCCAGCACCTGCATCACTGCGCCAAGCATTCAACTCGGCCACGTGAAGTCCTGACCTCCGACTGTGGCTGGCTGCAGGTGCCCACCGCCATCGGGCCTGTCTTTGGTCACTGTCACTGTCTGCATGCATAGTTTCTTTCCTTTTTGTGTCTGCGTTCCTAGTTATCACACATTTCCCAATAAAATAAAGAACTAGATGCTCCTTAAAAAAGTATTCTTCTTTGCCTCTGTTGTGTTTGCGCACATGAAATCCTGGTTTGTCTGCTCTAAAACTTGAAAATTTGTCTTTGGACGAAGCTTGTACAACATCTGCACTGGGATTATCACAAGCGAAGTGCTTTGCGAAGCCCTGGCCAGGCCTCTGGACCAGCCTCCGCTCAGTGAGACGTCCGGTGCCTCCGAGACGCCGCCCGCCCCTGCGCCCCGGCCCGCTGTCGCTTTTATTACGAGCTGGTCCTTCCGTGGCTGCCCCAGAGCCAAACTGGGCGCTCCCGTCACACAGGTGCAGAATATAATGATGGGACCACCATTTGGGCTTCCCAGGGGTTCATTTTGCTGGTGTGTTTCTTTTTTTTTTTTTTTTTTTTAAATCCCCTGTTTTGGGGGCAGTTTTCTTTTTTCAATTGTTTTAGTTCCTGCAACATTCAATAAAATGAAACATTTAAAAATACAATCACATGCCACTTAACAAGGGACTATGTTGTAGGAAATGTTTAGGCGATTTCATCGTTGTGCGAATACAGCGTGCGCTCACACACGACTAGGTGGCACGGTCTGTGACCCGCCCAGGCCATGTAGTCCAGCCTGTTGCTTCTAAGACAGGAGCCCGGGTAGCAATGGTTCTGCACAAAAGAACGTGAGATGAAAATCAGGCACGAAAGAAAATGATGCAATCAGCACACACGGGAGCTATCAAGCCGGTGTAACTCGGTACATTGTTTTACAGCAAGCTGTTTTGTTTTTTATCTAAGTAGAATGAGTACACTCTAAAATAACTACCCAAAGCATAATATAGCAAGTAGGTAAGTCAGGAAGATGGTTATTATCATTATCGAGGATGGTGTACTGTCCATAATTATAAGTGCTACACTTTTAGTAATGTATGAGTGCCAGCACAGTAGGTGTGTTTACAGCAGCCTCACCCCAAACACGTGAGCAAGGCGCTGTGCTATGGCATTGTGACGGCGACAGTGTCACTAGGGAACGGGAGGTTTTCACCTTCGTTGTGATCTTGTGGGACCACCATCAGAAACAGGGTCCGTCATTGACCACAATGTGGTTACGGGACACGTGGCAGGAGGACACGTGGCAGGAGGACATGTGATAGAAGGGCACGTGACAGGAGGGCACATGGCAGGAGGACACATGACAGGAGGACACGTGGCCGGAAACCACGTCAGGTTGCCGCAGCTCCCCCCAGGCCTCTGCGTTCTCAGTCCTCTTCAGCAAAAGTGCACAGTGAGATGAGGCTGGAAGAGAGGGGCTCGGGCCCGGGGGGGTCCCCAGCACCCCACCGAAGGAGGACGGCTGCTCTTCTGCTTTAGGTGCACTAGAAGCAGCCAGGCCGCCTCTTCCTCTTCTTGCTTCTTCCCTTCTCTCCCCTCTTCCCTCGTCCGTGGTCTTTCTCCTTCCCTTTCCTGGTTCCTTGTTCTGATTATTTTCTATCATTTCTTCCTACTATTAAGATTCTGCTGTTGGACGGGAAGTAGACACCCAGGCCGAGGGCAGAGGCTCATGGCTCTCACACACGGACACGGCCTCTCCATTCGCAAAAGGTGGGGTTTGGGGGGACGATGACAGGCACCGTGTGAAAATAAAGTAAATCTACACATAGCTGGGCTCGAGGACAAGTGGAGTATCTCAGTGGACCAGACATAGAACGGAGATGCGGGATGCAAGGCCGAAACCACGGTCTTTGTTGGCTTCTGAACCTAAACCTCGGTCCAAGGGGAGTAGGGGTCCAAGAGGGGTGAAGTGTTCGGCCCGATCGGGGGGCTGGGGCCGGGCTTACATGTGAGATTAGGTGCCAAGGCGGGGGCCCTTTGCTGCTTGGGGCTATGGCTAACAAACTGCCATCCGCCCGAGAGACTGGAAGACACACACATGGCCCTGAGAACACAAATGGACTTAAATGGTCCACAGGTTTGAGAATAATCTGTGACATCCCATCACCACCGTGGGAAAGGACTTGGAGGCGGAGCTGGAGACTACAACCGCGAAACTTCTAGACAACAAGAAGTAAAGGGAGAAGGCGCGTTGGGGTGAGGAGACAGAGGGAAAGAAATGAAAACAAGACTCGGAACACGTCTCACTTAAATCTTTAAGTGGGAAACTCTTTGTAGGAGGGAGCCTCCCAGATGACCCCCCGAGATCCCTGCCTCTCGGTGTTCATACCCTCGTGTGACGACCTTGAGTGTGCGCTGGATCTAGTGACCGAGGAATAGGAGACCACCGAAGGGAGAGGAGGGCGCCTCCTTGACTAGGTCATGGAAGTGTGCTAGGCCGTCACGTCCTTGACTACGTTACAGAAGTCTGTCACTTCCGTCTCCAAGCTGATTCCGTTCCTCAGCTTGCACACTTTGCTGCAAATCACTGCAAGTGTGCAAGCCTTCCCAGACAGGCCCACATGGCAAGGTACAACAGCCGGCAAGAAACCGAAGCCCTCAGCTCACCAGCCACGAGGAACTGACTCATGCCAGCAGTCATGGGAGCTGGGACGTGGACCCCGTGAGGTGGCCGCAGCCCGGTCGACACCTCGACGGCAGCCGACGACAGACCCTGGAGCAGAGGGCCCATTTAAGCTGCGCCCAGATTCCTGACTCAGAAACTGTGACATGATATTAATACATGCGTGCTGTTTGAAGCCATGACATGTTGGAGTCATTTTGTGTGGAGTGATAAATAATTAATACACATTTGAAAACATCCAATGTTTTAAAAAAGGACAAAACTTGGGACATGAAGTCATTTTAGATGAAATTGACTTTATAGAACTGAAAGTGCCATTAAAAATTTTTTTTGGAATCTTAAGGTGATACAGGAATCACTTCCATTAAAAAAAGAAATATAGGGCAACACAAGTAGAAATGAAATAAAAATAGGTTAATATCAAATAACCCATTTGCAGTTTGGGGAATAAAAACTCAACAATAAATGTGGCACCATCAAAGAGGGGATTGGTGAATTGCAAAATAGATATGAGGTGTTTGGTCAGCACACAGCAGAGAGAGGCAGAGATCTGGAATAAACTGAAGTAATTTGTCTCACGGTGATTTATCTAATCTGAGAAAATAAATTCTGGAAACTTGCCCAATAGGTTTGCCTCCTACACAAAAGCATTTCTTTCAGCTATCCCAAACTTCTTCACCTGGGATTTAAATTCCTGATACCTTTGGGTGGCTTAAACTTCAGGTGGCTTTTACTGTATAGGAAACATTGAACTCCAAATGATCACGAATCAATGATATCAGAATTTTCCATGATGACTGTTAGTTGCTTAAAATGAACTAGAATGCTGCTACTTATACAGATCAAGCAAGAATTTAGTAGACTGCTCATCCGTTTCTTTACTAGGAAACCAACTAGTCACCGCCCTAGGTTTCTGTGAGTTAAACTATTCTGATAGGCTGCTTTGACTTCTTTGTCTAACGATGTCAGACTTTCAGTCTCCAGAACTGTGAGAGAATAAATTTCTATTGTTTTAAGCCACTCAGTTTGTGGTAATTGGTTACGAGAGCTCTAGGAAACTAATACAGTATTTGAATATCCAATGGTGACCCAAATGGCGATATTTCATCCATAAATACATCATACCCATTTTGTCTTTGGCAGTTAAGTGCCCCTAGTTGGCTCCTGACACCCTAGGATTACATTATCCCCACTGCATTTAAGTATCCCAGTTCAATGGGACACTTAAATGCAATGCACTTGCAAGGTACTACCTCAAGGGAGGCCATGACTGGACCGCTTCCTAGGGCAGAGGTGGAAGGGCTGCTTCTACCAGCCAAGAAGACTTGGCAGATAGATGGGTTGGATATCCCTAGCTTTACTGGGACCTGTCTCAATTCCCTATGTCTCCACTTCAATGTTTAGGATTCCATTTTTGTTCTCAATGACAGTGCCCTGCGCTTTCTCAGAAAACATTCTGCAAGACTAGGAATTCAATTTGCATTGTAATTCAGTCACTTACAGAATGAGGCTGTGAGTTAGGTTATCAGAAATCTCAGCTCTGCAGCTGTAAGAGATAAAGCTTTATTTCAGGGCAGATACTGAAGCTTTCAGGTCATTAATGCAGCATTTGACCTGGAAGTTTGAAACCCTGAGCTCATCCTTTTTCCCCCTATTTTCTTCACTGCTAAGAGCAACTAGCCAATTCCAGACTATAGTCCTTAGTTTAACTAAAAATTTCTAAGATGGCAAACACATAGCAACCCAGAACTTCACCTTCTATGCAAATTTATACTGGGTTGAATATTGCCCTCCCTGCCAAATTTATGTCCACCTGGACCCTGTGAGTGTGACCTTATTTGGAAATGGAGACTTTGCAGATGTAATCAAGTTACTACGAGGTCACGTTGGATTAGGGTGGGTCCCAAATCCAATATAATTGGTCTTCTTATAAGAAGAGGGGAATTTGGGCATAGCGACTCAGACACACAGGGAGAATACCAGGTGACAACGGAGGAAGAAGTTAGAGTGATGTGTGTCCTACAAGCTAAGGACAGCTGAGAATTGCCAGCAAGTGCCAGAAACTAGGGAGAGGCAAGAAAGGATGCCCACTAGGGTAAGCTCCGGAGAGAATATGGTCTTGCCAACACCGTGATGTTAGACTTCTAACCTCCAGAACTGTGACAGAATAAGTTTCTATCGTTTTCAACCACTTGGTTTGTGGTAATTTGTTAGAAAAGCCCTAGGAACCTAACATAGTGTTTGAACAGGAGCCTCCAGTGGTGATACTTTGTGGGTCTATAGACACATCATAGCGTGACTGCTAGTGCCCTCGTTATGACTGGAAAGACATTCATTAGCGGCTCTCAATCGAGTCTGATTAGGTAACTGGTTCCAGAAAACACAGAGGCAGGTTCAGAAAAATGCATCCTTAAGATTCTGCCTTCTATCACCACTCCCAATACCAAAATCTGCATCAGTGTTCAGTCTGAGACACAGAATGTGTATGAGGTATCTATTAAGAAATTTCTTTGGAGGAATTGGCTTACTTGATTGTGAGGGTTCGTGAGGCCAAGTCCAAGATCCACAGGGCAGGTCACCAGGAGGGGCAGGCTAGAATTCTCAGGCATGAGCTGAAACTCCTCTCCACAGATAGAATTTCTCCTTCTTCTCCTCTCAAGGCCTTTTAACTGGTGGAATCAGGCCCACCCAGGTTATCTCTGATAGTCTTTATTTAAAGTCAACTGATTATGGACATTAATCACCTCTGCAAAATACTTCTCAGCAACCTCTCGGTTAGTACTTAATTGAATACATGAGGAATGTAGCCTAGACAAGTTGATACATAAAACTGACCATCACAAATTGCAATGAACTTATAAATTAGCTGGAGAAGAAAATTGAAATCATTAGAATATTTAGTCTTCTCATGCAGGGTTATGATAAAGTTTAATTTAAAAAATGTCTTTAATGTTTTTGCCCCAGTTTGTGGAAATTAAATACTTTCCTCCATTCTTACTTTTTATAGGTAGTATACACCATTCATATAATAATGAAATGATTATCATACATTGGTGACTTAATTTGTATGATACCCGCACTATCATTTCTTTATTATCCAAATCAAAACAAATTACACTGTAAGTGGAAGGTCACAGAAGACCAATATGTGTCATTCACTCCAAGATATTTTATGTTTCTGCTCTCGGATGGTCCCACTTGTCTGATTTACCTGTTTTTTGGGTGGTGGACTTGAAAAAGTATTGAAACTGTGCTTGGGATCCCAGTTGCTTCCCTGACGCCCTGTAGATGGCTTGTTTCAATTGGGTGACCTCCATTTTTTGGTTGTACCCAGTTTCCCAGCCAATAACTGAGGTTTGGATGTGGTGTTCATGAAGATCATGACGGCCCAGTCACAAACAGTGGTTCTCAACCTTTCTAATGCTGCGGCCCTTTAATACAGTTCCTCATGTTGTGGTGACCCCCATAAAATTATTTTCGTTGCTACTTCATAACTGTAATGTAAATATCTGATATGTGTTTTCCAATGGTCTCAGGTGACCCCTGTGAAAGGGTCGTTTGACCCCCAAAGGGGTTGCGCCTCACTGGTTGAGAACCGCTGATAGAACAAAACATTAAAACACCATCTTTTCAGATCGTCCATCCTTTGAGTCTATGGTGGGAGAGACCAGACTAAAATTCTGTTACGGGCTCCTATCAGGAATCGAGTCCTCTGATTCATTTGGATTCTGACCAGTGGTAGAACTATATTTTTTTCTTTCTGCATCGGGCTGAATAGATTATGTAAATGTTTTTTGTTAGACAAATTCCAGCAATGACAAAAAATTAACTTCTATAAACCAAAAACTAAAGAAGAAGAAATCAATAAGTCACATAAAATGGATATATGATACTAGTGATGCTTTACTACTGAGAATTCTTAGGCAGGTTGCTATTGTCTTATTTGTAAAATTAGAATAATAACCATAACTACTCACATGTTTGTTGTGAGGATTAAATGAGTTATTCCATATAAGGCATATAGAAGAGTACCTAGATAGTAAGAATTCAATAAATTGTAACTTTCTAGCAGTTTGTTTATTATTTTTGTGATAATTGACATTTTTTGCTAACACATTTCCCCCATTTTTCACATTCCTAAAATTTCTCCCTTCTTCCTAGAATTCTTGTGTTAATATTTTTCCATATAATGTGTTTCATTCCTCTTTTCCGTATAGAAATTGTGTAATCTGTTTCTAACTTCTTAGTAGTTACTCTTGATCTGTTAGCTCTTAAATAAACAAAGCAGTGGTGTACAGGGTGATGGTGGCAGAGGGAGTTTTTGGCCCTGGGTACCTGCAGTAAGGGGGAGAACTTTCTGCAGAGAATTTATAAAACACCAATAAAACTGATTAAAAGTCCATCTGCCATGACCCAGCAATTCTAAGCTATCAGTGATGGTGATGAAGTCTGCCTCTGCTGGATGGACTGAGGACATTCTCACTGCTGGGTGTACGGCCCTAATGGGGTCTAGTCAGTAATTTTTACCCTCTGCCAGAGCAGACTAAATCTTTAGTTTTGAATGTTTTTCTGCTGATTTATATACTATCGTTGTCTAGTACTTCAGTCATCTTTTTAAAAATTCCTCAAAATATAAAACGTTAGTACAGATGCCTCTCAAATTACGATGAAGTTATGCCCTAGTGAAACCATGGTGGATTGAAAATATCATGTGACAAAAATGTATCTAATACACCTAATTTACCAAACAGCATAGCTCAGCCTGGCCTGCCTTCAGTGTGCTCAGAACACTGCCGTTAGCCTCAGGTGGGCAACATCGTCTAACACAGTGAACACACGGCAGACTATGCGTTGTTTATCCTTGTGACCACATGGCTGACGGGGAGCTGCCCAGCATCACGAGAGAGTATCGTGTTACATATCACTGACCCAGGGAAAAGATCAAACTTCAAAATTCTAAGTACAGTTTCTACTCAATGAATATTGCTTTTGCACCATCATAAAGTCGAAACACCATTACGTTGAGCTATGGTAGGTAGGGGACATTCTGTGTTTGTTTAGATTTACTCACATTTACCTCTTTTTCTTCACATTCCTCCTAGCATCATATACCTTCTTTTGGGATAATGTTCCTTCTTCCTCAAGTGCATCCTTTAGAAATTGCTTTCATGAGAGTGTGTTGGCATTGACACTCATTTCATTTGTTTGCCCCAAAGTGCCTTCATTTTGCCCTCGTTTACAAAATGTAGTTTCTCTTTGTATATATTTCTAGGCTTTTCCCCAGCACTTTGAAGCCATTGTTTATCTGGTTTCCATTGTGTCCCACTGAGAAGTCAATTGTCAATCTACTTGTCATTTTTCTGTAACTGTTGTTTTTGGTATTTTTCTGACTGTTTTTAAGTGTTTTTGTTTGTTTTTCTGCTGTTTCACTATAGTATGTGTAGATAGGAATTTCTTTTCATGGGTTCTTTCTGGGATTTCTGAGCTTTCCAATTCTGAGAATACATCCCTTTTATTACTTCTGGAACGTATTCAGTGAGTATTCCTTTATCTGTCTCCCTTTACTACCTCTATTAGCCCCTGAAGGAACTGTAAGAGATATTTGTCAAACTTTCTCACTTTAATCTCCGTGTGTGTTAATAATTCTTTCAGTTCTATCTTCCTGTGCTGCATTCTATGTGATTTCTTCCAGTTTAATAATTTTTTCCTGTATATGTGTCTAAATTGCTCCTTACATGTCTATTAACTTTCTAATTCTGGTCAAGTCTACTTTTTTCCCAAATATTAATGATCATTCATACTGGATCTTATTCCATTTTTATATTATTTTCCTTTGTGTAGAAACATATTAAACATCTTATTTTATATTCTAATGCTCATGATTACTCTATCTTAGATCTGTGTTGGTCTGATTGTGCTACTTATTATTTTAGTTGCCTTGCTCATGATACTTTATGTCTTTATATGATTTTGAATTTTTTTAAATCATAAGCTCATATTTAATAGAATTTTATCTGTGGTATTTTTTTTTATTCCTTTTGTGAGGGACATTCTTCCAAAGAGCATTTATTTGTCTTCGATACGTATGGGTGCCTGGGGCCATTGCCTGTGACGATCACTTTAAATTCTCAGCTTATTGTTATTATTATTATTTAAATTTAGCCTGTAGGAATTGGGCCCCAGAACTATGTGAGAATTATGTGAGTGCTGGTTTCTGAAGACATATTTGTAGGGTAAGTTCCTCTGACATCACTTAGATTGGCCTTCTCTATTAGAGTCCCTCACAGCCCCTGCCCTGTCATTTCATATTTTGTTTTGCACTATCCACTGAGGTTGTAGCCATCAGGGGTTGGCAACTAAATCCCAAATTCCAGGTCACTGGGAAAATCAGCAGATGCCTTGAGCACATGACAGATTCAGTGCTTCCTGATCCATTAATATTTTGTTTCCTGTTCTTGCTTTGGCCTCTGAGTATTTTAAAAAATTTCTTATCAATTCAGCCATTTATTTAAAAATTTTCAGTTTAGAGCCACAGATTTTACATGTTTTGTATTGTAAGGATTTTTCTAATATCTCATCTATTGTTGCTTAGTCTTTCTTTAATATTTTTAAAAACACATTGAAATATTTGTTTAAATTTCAAACATCCCAGAACCCCCTTCTTCTTTAAACCTAACCCCTCCATCCCTTCCCCTGAAGGCAGCTACATTGAGACCATCTCCATTAGAGCAGAATAACAAGAAGACAAGACGATGTCTGAGTGACTACAACCCAAACTCACTGAAAATCTATGCAAGTAGTTATTTTGTTTGATATTGAAAATCTGGCCAATAGTAAATACATGCTTTAAACACATGGAGAAAATGTCAGTTTTGATGTATGCGAGGCTACCCGAAATCTGAATGAATCCTCATTTCATGCACTTAAAATAATAGCATCACTGTTCTACTTGGAAGTAATCTTTCTGTGTAGAGTGCCCCTCCCCTTGCTAAGCCCTTAGGGGTTACAACTGAAAATCCATTTTCATGACTCCAATTTTTATTTCATTTAAGGTAGATGAAAGTACCAGTTAGCCTAGCTCGATAATCTAATGGAGTGTGCAATCAGGGCCCATCTGGCTGGTCCCAGAGGGGCTGAGTTCAATGGCTTCCGGCCAAGACAGCTGGGGAGGATCGCTTTGCATTTCCCAGTGAGGATGCAAAAGACAGAGCAGTACAGCAGCGGTGGGGCTCATGACATCAAGGAGTCACGTTGCACCACTGGCCTTTTCCTTTTCTTCCTCATGCGTATTCCCAAATTCAATGGTGACAGGGTTCAGGATAAGTTACTCCACAGTATGGCATCTTGGCATAAGTAAGATTTTTAATTAAAGTAATTTGAGACATGACAGGTGCAGGAAAGACATTCTGACCTTCTCTGACAGCAGGTCATAGAAGCCCTGTGTGAGAGGAGGAAGGACACATGCTAATCTCTGCAGGTTAAGGGTCACCAAGAAGACTCTGAATGAACAGGTCACTTAAAGTTCCCCTTGTTTATTGTTCTTAGCTATCATCCTTTTCCTATCATCCTTTTTCATGACTCTCCATCCTTCATCAAATCTGGTATGAGAACACTCAAGTTCACCTGTTTCTTTGGGTCTTCATTTCCTTATGAAGTCTTCTGTTGTTACATAAAACTCCTATCCAGTAAGTGCATATACTTCTCCCCTGATCATCTGTCCTTTGGTACAGAGACCCAGCTGATGACCAAATAGAGTAGAAGGAAAAGATAATTTGTCTCTCTTAGAGTATCAAGGATTGCCTTTCATAGCTTCAGCCCCATGATGTGGGAGGAAGAGGGTGGAGGCAGTGAGATTCCTGAATGGTAGCATGTTCTCTTTGAAGAAATTGATGTCTGCCCAATCTGCTCCTCATCCCACAGGGCATCTCTGCAAATTGGAAGGTGGGACTGGGGTGGAGGTGAGAGGGATGGAGACATGTGGCAACAGGCAATCAATGTGTCACTAGTTGGGTGTTTTGATGTGGCACTTGGGGGATATTATTATTTCATTTGCCTAAAGGATTATTTTTTAAAAATCATTCTTTTTTTTGTGAGGGCTTATCATTAGTTATCCACTCCCTTCAAAATCCCATCATACTTCAGATTTAAGAATTTCTTTTTTTTTTTTAAAGACAAGATTCCCCCACAACATTATTTCATACCATTGGTATACCACAGTATGTTCTTATGCCTTAAGTAAAGATAGAGATTTATAGTTAGAACTCCTTACATAAGTAGATGTGTACTTAAAGATTATTACTAAATTATTCTGTAGCTTTTTCTACATGAGGCTTTTCTCATGGGCCTTTCCCCCCTAGTCTGTTAATATAATAATCTTCGACATGTGTTTAAAACTTCTTTTTAAGACCTCCATGGTCCTTTTAAATTAGAAAATCCATAAATAGCCTATATTCTGACACCAATTTCAGAAATGCTTAAAAATGAAACAATTACTTCAGGATGCCTCAATGAAGCCTTCTGTCTGATAAATCTCTGTGTCATGAAAATGCTGACCTGGGTTGTATTTTCTATTTTTTAGATTCTAATCTTTTAAAATGGCATTCGACATTATATTAAGGAGCTCAGGAGATATCATAAGTGCATAATCAATGAATCAATGATAAATGCACATTTATGATTGCGATTTGGGAGTTAGAAATCCATATACTTCTATATCCTTGGTTTTAAAAGTTTAATTCGAACATATTTAATAAGATTGCTACCAAAAAAATTAATTTTTAAGATGCTTGCTTTTCAAAACATGGTATTTCAAATAACACATTTTGGTCTAGGGAAATATTTCTAGAAATAGGGGTTATCTTCTGTTACGCCTTTAGTCTATCTTTTTTGATTATCCTGCTCTGGCACCTGGGTAAATATGTCCTTTCTTTAGGAGCTGAGTTTTAAAATAACTTTTCATGAAAGAACCTTAGTGAAAGTTGTAGTGTGGAAGGTGTTGCTAGAAAGTAGAAGAGAAGATATGATCAAAATACCAGGGAGATTTTCGAAGAGGACCTTCAATCTAGATTTCCCTTGGAGAGAAGGTTAAGAAGATTTGGAAATCGTGAAGTATCGGGGGAAACAAAAGGGAAGCTTGACTTTCTCTGCCCAATTTAATGGGTCCCAGAATGTTCAATAAATATGTGTGGGTGTGGAACACCCCAATTTCAAAATTAAATATCTTCAAAGCCTCATTTGATGTGGAAGCTTCGTATGTCAGGGAAGTCCAAGTGCATTGTCGGGCTCACTTCAAAGACAGCTCCGGGCTCTGCCCTTCCCACAGCAGAGAATGAACTCCGGCATCTGACTACCTTCGCTCCCTCTCGGTACCTTACTCCCTTAGGAAAATGTTTCAGACAGCACAAAAAGGAAGGGTGCATAAACAAGTATCTAAAAACCCCCAAATGATGTTGCTTCTCAGCTGGGTGGGAAGTTTTGTCAAAGCAGAAAACCCAGGAGGGGCTGAAGCAGCAGCTGGAAACCATCCATCCCCCAGGGACCTTCTCAAGGCTTCTGTATTTTTTGTTGTTGTTGTTGTTGGTTCCCTGAGCAGGGATCGACCCCAGGCCGCAGTGGTGAGAGCACCGAAGTCTAGCCACTACACCACCAGGGGACCCACTCAAGGCTTCTGTAGATCACTCAGTTTCCCTGCCTTTTTCCTACTAGACAAAATGCAGTATCAGACTCCATCTGTAGGTAAGGATGAAGCAGACACTTCTTGGCCAACTCAAGGAATAGCAATGAATACTCAGGGACACACATGTCCTCCTGAAAGGCCTTCCTCTCCCACCTTGTCATGTCACACCTTGCTTTTCCCTTTCCATTGTGGTCTTTGTCATCTGCTTCCATTTCACCTAAAGCAAAGCTTACTATTTGTTAAGGGCTGTTTCCTGGGTTCTTATTAATGATAATTGAATGAAAGTATAATATGTATGAAAGACCAGAGGAAAAAATTATACACTATAATACAATAACTTAATTGTGGAGAGGAGACACAGGAAGGTTGTAAGAATCCAGTCTGAATTAGGTATTATTCTAGTTGAAATAATAAGGTGGCTACTAGAGCAGTAGCTTTCAAGCTTCTTTGAATATAGCCTGAGAAAGAAACATATTTTATAGGTTGACCAGTATACACATTTGTGTGTATAAACAGAATTTTCACAAAACAGAACTTACCCTTACAAGCTCATATGCTCTCTATTCTATTCTATTCTATTCTATTCTATTCCATTCTATTCCATTCCATCCCATTCTGTTCTATTCTTTGATTTAAAAATGCTGGCCAGAAATCCAATAAGTTGATTTCAAGATCTATATTCTGTAAAGGGCCAGACAGGTAATATTTTTGGCTTGTGGGTCACATATTATTCTTTGTTTTTGTTATTTGGCTAGATTAATTTGTTACAACCCTCATCATATATTCTCTTCTTTCCTCACACAACCTCTTAAAAATGTGAGAACTATTAGCTATGGTAACACATGGACCATCATTGCCCCACCTCATATTAATGGTTTGCAAACCGCAGTTTAAAGACTAGAGTTGCTGAGATGTTAGAAAGAGGGAAAAGGTTTGATTGTTTAACTGTGTTTGTCCAATGGGATACCCATCTGTAGTCCCTGTTTTTAGGGTTGGGTGAAACTTTATCATCCATGTATATAGCTTTATCAACTTTTTTTGTTATATTCATTGCTTCTTTTCAATTTTGCGACAGAAGCTCTTTTCTTTTTCAGAGTATTTGGTAGTCAATGTTGAAATCACTACAAGAAGGTTATCAAGTCATGTGACCCTAGACCAGTTTCTTAGTGTGCACGGGCCTCAGTTTCCCTTACCTGCAGAGGTGGATTATAATGCCATTACAAAGTGTAATTTGAGAGAATTTCCTGGCATCAGGCCTGTCATCACTGCAGATACTTAATGGGGGTTAGATGCCTACCTCTACTTGGAGAATCCACATCCAGTTTCCAGGGCAATGAATCAGGGAAGTACCATCTTTACAGGCAGTGACTGGCATTTGTCACCGCTGCTCTGGTTTCTGATGGAATGTGAATTGCTGAAACCACACGCAGGTTCTAGAACCTGAGACAAGTAGGGTTTAAGTGAGTTTAAGTCATTGAGAGATTGTTGTTCACATGGATCTGTTTCTATTCATCGGAAAGAATCCCCAGGGAAGTGGCATATTAAATAGCTGTGCACTTCATAAACAGTCATCAGTCCTCGCTGTCAGATCCATTGTAGTCTTGGAAAGTTGTAGAGAGAGTAGTAATTCTTAAGATTCTAAGAATAAAATGCAGAGTGGAAGCAAACAGTTTCTAACGGAGGTCATAGCAAGGAAATCACAAATCCTCCTCTGGATCCACGTACTGGTGTGGAGGAAGTGTCACTCAGCGTTTCTGAGAGCAGAAACTTTGGTTCCGAAGAGACTATGGCTGCAGGTTTTTATGTTGGAAATAGTTTCCAAGTCTACCCCTGATGTTGGCAGCCAGTTTGTAAAAGCAGACTGTCGAACTCAAAATGGCTGATTGGATGGTTCGACTAGATTGACAAGGAAAGGATTCACGTAAGAAACAGCTACAACCTATCCTCTTGACGAAGCCATTTCCACTGTTCTAATTAGGCTCCAAGTTTGCCCCCTGCTGGTATCTTCATTTATTGCAACAACTTGGCGTGTTTCCATTTTACCTGCTTGTGTTCTCTGCCTGCACAAGCCCCTCCGAATTGAACGAAGGGCTTTCCTGGGGGGAAACGAGTAACTCCCTAGGAAGAACTTTAAAAACACGAGGAGTACAAGATGCTTGGATTATTCGGTCTCTTCTGAGATTGAGGGAAGCAAAGAACTCAGTAGGAATGATGAAAAACACTTCTTAGAGCTCTTTTGCTAATTCCATAGCATTTTTCTCTTTTAAAATGCAATGGTGGAGTTGTAATGGTAAAACAAAACAAAACAAAACAAACAAAAAACAAAGACAAAATACTGAACGTACAGCCTCAGGTTATCCCAGTGGTGTAATTTTTAATATTTTAAGCAAGTGGCGATTTTTAGTTGATTTTTAACCTGTTGCTTCAAAGGTCATTGGAAAATTGGTTAAAATGTTACCAAACAAATGCCCTCATTTGCTCCTGATTACGTTATGATGCAAATTTCTAGCCTTCACAGGAAGCTGGGTGCTTTGAGAGCAGGGGGCTCCTGCTTCGGAACACTGGTCTGTCCAAGGCATCTTCAGCCCCTGGCAGTGGGGGTGGGGCGGCGGGTTGGGGATGGGGGGATGGGCCTGGAGCTCTGGTTGCTTTCAGAGCTGGCACGCGGCCAGGAGTGGGTGAGCTTTTAATAAATATTCCAGCTATTACCGTGACGTGGACCATCAGATATTTATCAGATATTAATCGTAACTGACTGACCTTCTCCGACTCAGCCTCTCTTGAGTCTCACTGATGACACCGATGACAACTTTAAAAGTATCTACTTCAGGGGTGTGGGAGGAGTGAAGGAGCTCAGGCTGGGAGGACAGAGGGCAGTGCTCAGCACAGCACCAGTGTCTTCTCCCTTGCCTTCCTTTGAGAAGCTGGTCTAGTCCAGTGACCCAGGAAATCACAAGGGACAATAAGTTACTGATAAAAGCTCATGACGTCAGACCCAGCTAATTGGAATTATTGATAATCAGCACAAAGTGTCTAATTAATTTCAAGGTCATTTTGAGAGCATAAAGAGTAACTGAAAGAGTAAATTTCCAGTTGAAGTTGTAAGGAAAACTATTTCTTGAAGGAATTACATTGTCTGAAAGCTTGTTAAAAATGCAAACTTTTATGAGAAAAATCATAAATCATACTTACTTGTCCTTTAACGAATTTCTCATTTGCCCCGAGAATACTCACTGGGGGGTACTTGCGGCCACAGCGTATACCCCAAGATAATTCACGAATTATAGTCCTAACCTTACCCCCCAAATTTGCCATTATTAAATACTGATCATCATTGACATTTCTGTTACATTAGGATTAGAGACAAGTTCTGTTTAGAACAATTCTTATGTTGTATTTGCACATTGAAAACCAGTCAGATTAGCTTCAGCCTCAAAGAGCGTGTTTATGTAAAATTAAATGAACGTAGCAGTGAGTTGCACTTTATTTATTTTTTTTAATGGGAAAAAGATTAATAAAGTCTTGACCATCTTTCAATATTGGGAACCCTCAGTCAGTTTAGTTAGGTTCTGCTTGAAATATGTGCTGTCCACACACATGCAAGATGCTTTACTAATCCATTTAGATTCTTCTCCATGTAGCCCAACTTAGTGAACATTTGCTGTACGAACTTTAAAAAGAATTAGAAGGACATGATCTCTATGTTCCAGCATATCATGACTTAGAATTGAAGGTATTTTTTTTATCCAGATGACTTAAATCATCATCCCATGCCAACGTTTTCCATCTGAACCTTGCTTTGCCTTTTCTATACAGCAGTGTTGGTTAATACACACTAACCACATAGCCTTGTCATTTTTATGGTGACAGCACAGGGTTTCTCTTCATCCACTTTCAATGGTCCAATCATTTATCTTGCTATTCGGACGCTATGAATGAGGACGAAGGGCTGATTTCAGTGGCATGTTTCCCTTGCACCTAGGAAATCACAAGGATTAATGAATGTTGATCCCAATTTTAGTACTGGGAAGTGGGGTGCTGCTGTCACGAATACCTAAATGTGTGGAAGTGGTCTTGGAACTGAGTAATGGGCAGACGTTGCAAGAGGTTTGAGGTACTTGATAGAAAAACAGAATGTCTTGAAGAGATTGTTGGTAGAAATATGAATATTAAAGGCAATTCTAGTGATAGCTCAGAAATAAGAGAGGCGAGCTATAGAGAAAGCTTCTGTCATCTTAGGGACTACACATAACATCGTGAACAAAACCAGAGAGCTACTTGGAAACAGGGCCAAAGGAGTGTGACTGGACAATCATTTGCTGAAGAAGTGGCTGATACATCCAATGAAGATGCATCCAAACCATCTTGGCAGAAGCTGGGAATTGAGATGGTGGGATTATCCCGAAGAGCTCAGTGGAAGACCCTCTTGTCTGATGGTTTGGACCTCTGTGAACTGCATGGGAGACTGATATGTTTTTTGAGAATTTTATAGCAGCCGAAACAGTACCATCCTGGACTGAAAGGGACAGAGAGAGCATAAAATGAAGAATGACTTTGAGTGCAGAGTCATGGATGTGAAGCTTGGTCTGGGGCCCAGAGGGTAGGTAGGCTGCCATCCCATCGGGCCCCGAGGACAGCATCTGGCCACCTACTGTTATTCTCAGGCCTTGAAATCTAATGGGACTGTCCTGCTTGTTTTAAAAACTTGTTGGGGAACAATCACACCTCTTTTGCCTTCCATGTTCTCCCCTTTGGAGTGAGAAAGTCTATTTTACGCCCGGATAGGTATTGTATTTTGCAAGCAGACAACTTGTTCTCTGGTTTCACAGGTTCACAGATGGAGAGGAATTTTACCAGGAATGACTCATACCCCAGGTCTCCCCCACAGACTTAGATGATTAAATTTGGGACTTTGAATTGATGATAGTTAGATGAGGTTTTGGAGTTAGAGTTGATGCTGGCATGGGTAACACTTGGAATGTTGGGAATGCATTGAATGAATGTGTTTTGCATGTGAACAGAATCTGCACTGGAGAGGCAAGAGGGTGGAGTGTCATGGATTGAATGGTCTCCACTCTGAAATATGCTGAAGGCCTAACTCCTGTGACCTCAAAATGGAATTTATGTGGAAATAGGGTTGTTGCAGATGTACTGTATTTGGCCGTGTAGAATGCGCTCCTGTGTATAATGCACACCCCACGTTTTTGGCCCAAACTTTCAGGGAAAAAAAATCTTTCATTTTAATTTTTTAATTCAAATTTTTATTTGTTTATAGTTAGGTACTTGTTTTTTGCATTATAAAGGAATTGTAGCATTTTTAAAAAAACATTATGGTGCAAGAAATTGTATGGAATGAATAGTTACAAAACACAAGAACAGATACACAATACAAGAAATTTTATGTATAAATTTTTTTTATACATATAAAAAAACAGTTATTGTATTCCAGGGTATTATTTTGCATGCGGATATCATTATTGATTTCTGGAGTTACACTTTTAATTCATAAGCATAAAAAAAGAATTAAAAACATTTATACAGATACAGAATTAGTACTACCCTATAAATGTGCATTCTTATTTTTGCTCTCACAAATTTGGGCAATAAAGTGCGCATTTTACAAACAGTGCAAAATATAGTAACTAGTTAAGATGAGTCATGCTGGAGTATGGCAGGGGGGGGCGTCCTTTGACGAAGAGACACAGACGCAAAGACCCACAGTGTAAAGGTGACCGTGTGACAGCAAAGGCAGAGAAGAGAGTAACGCATCTGCAAACCAAGGCGCATGGGATTCGGGGAAACCCCGGAAGCCCGCAGAGGCAGGGAACCGTGAGAGAATGGTCCTGCCCACACCTTCATTCAGGTCTGTGGGCCTCCAGGGCTCTGAGACAATAAACTTCTGTTGTTTGATACCACCCACTTCTGTAGTATTTTGTTACAGCCTCCCTAGAAACCCGATATAGATTCTGATACACCTAATTGGATTTTTGGACAAAAATTGGTAATTTGGATAAAGTGTGTGATGCATTTCATGTTAAAATTTTTTATTAAATACACTCTAGCCTGTATTTCCATATATCTGTACTTTCATTTTTGTTGAATATATTAACAAATAGAACAGATATGTCTTTATTTACATGTGGAATAAAATGTTCCAGTTTGTTTTTGTAGCTACCCATAAATATCTTTAGCTAAGTAATGAATGTTGTTGGTTCTACCTCATATGGTGGTTGTTTAAAAACTTAGGTATTCTCATAAAAGACTAATATGTTAGTTTTCTTAAATTTAGTGTTCTATGAAATCCACAAATGATAAAGGGGTACCTTACCCTTTTAGGTGACCTTTCTTAAGAGAACTTTAATTTTCAAATAAAAAATTATAAATTTCCTTATAGCTTAGCTATTATTATTCTACTTGCAAACTTATCTCATATTGATTTCCCCTCTGAGGTTCTACTGATTTCCTTTTTCCTGGGTCTGCATTCTTTATCAGGTTATCAGATTTGGAAACAAAGTGCCAAACTGTGGATGCTTTTAGTTATAGGAGGCCTCATGCATTCCATGTGCTCGGGCAGTTTTTTGGGGAAAGAAGGACAAAAAAAGGGAAGGATGCCATTTCTTTTTCCTCGCAGTTGTAGTGAAATTGGACTAGTCCATATTAATTCATCTTTATCTGGCCTTCCTGGTCATGAACAGAGCGTAAAGTCAGCATGGCTGGCCGGAAAAAGCAAATGCTGGAATTACATCCGGTGTATGTGGTCACCAGTTAGCTTTACAGGGTTCTCACCTCTCCTCAGTACAAACTGTGTGTGTGTGTGTGTGTGTGTGTGTGTGTGTGTACACATATATTATAGTGGGCATTGTCACCACAGAGACTTTTAAAGCAAAGACGACCAGGTCCATTCTAAAACCTTCTTTTGTTAGTCACGCCAGTGCTACCAAGTGGGGTCCATTGGTATTGCTAGAAAGGGTGTAACTCAGATTGTGTCTGAAAGCATGGCGTAAAGTGAAAACTGCTGAACAGATAAATGCTACGTATGGACACTTTCCTCTTTGTGAACTTCTTCCTTTCAACAGGCTGCTCCCAAGTCCATATTTTTTCTTACTTGAAAGCAACATGGCACAAAAAAATTGCTACTTCCACCCACGGGTGACAGTTCACAGTGATTTTTGTTCCTCGTCTGGAGGGTGTGTTTAAACACCAATAGTTGGGTCCCTCCCCCATTTACTGATTCAGCGGGTCTGGTGGGGAGGATTGAGCTTGAGAATTCTCATTTCCATCAGGTTCTAACAGGTGACGCTGATACTGCCGGTTGGGGACCTCACTTTGAGAACTGTGGCTTAGCAAATAGCAGCCTTGGTCAACTCCTTGGCTGAAAGATGGAAAGAAGAGATTCTGTAGTCATGTTGCTGTACTCTGACGCTTAGACACCAGAGGGCGGTGCGCTCCCAGCAGACGGGGCTACATGGCCCAGGGCCGGAGCGCGGGCCTTTGCACTAAACTTTGCACTAACCAAGTCTAAAGTACTCCTGCTGCAGCCCAGGCTTCTTTGATTTAATGTGTTTAGTTTATTGACGTTCCACATAAGAATTTATATGTAAGAAAGGTTGTGCTGCTAAAAAATAAATTTAAGAGCTGCTCTCTCTCCAGTTCCTTCTTTCCAAAGCCGGGGCCTGTTAGCCCGGGAGCTGGGGCTCTGAGTGTGTGTGATTTCATGTCCTAGTTTCCCGACAACTACAGAATGAGAAGGTGAACTGACTCCTGAATCCAGTGTTTCTAAAAACGTTTTCAATGACTCCGAGTTCTATTAATGATGGAAATGGGGCTTTGAGGCCAAATATGTTAGGAAGCATTGGGTTAAATCAAGTTAGAAGCCTTCCTTTACTGTAATGTCCCCCAGAGCCTTTATCTGTACCTGGGAAGCCAGTGGGAGAAAAAGTAAGATACACCACCTCTGTGGGTATTTGGGGCAGGAGATGCCAATCTGGTCCGAATCCTTCATCTTTTCTCCAAAGAAGCAGAGACCAGAAGAGAAAGTGACAGCTGGCCAGTGACAGGACCATCTCCTGACTGCACCCAGTGTCCTTTCCACAGGACCAGAATTCCTAGGGGACTGCGTGCAGTGGCAGTCCCCAAGCAGGTGACATCGCTCCCTCTTCAGGGCCGGGGTCTTCCTATCGTGAGCGCTGGAAGGCGCCTGCGCAGGCGGCTGCAGGCCACGCCCCATGGGCGCCTCCAGGATGTGCGCCCGAGCTCCCTACCAGGGGACCTCGGGGACCCCGGGGACCCCGCTGTCCAAACGGCCCTCCCCCCTCGCTCTCTATTCCCTTACCTTGCTTTGTCACCACCGGTTATATGTTAAAATGCTTAATTAGTTTTTGTCTGCTTTTCCCCTCTAAAATAGAAGGGCCATAAATGAAAGGATTTTATCCATCTCGGTGCCTGCTATATTCCTAATTAAAAATGAACACTTTTGGATAAATGAGCTCAATTAACATTTTTGGATTAATTAACGAATGCTATCAAAGTATATAACATAATCTTGGTTATTGTGTCAGTCGGGATTCTCCAGAGAAACAGAACCAAAAGGAGTTACATGTAAGTACGTGACCATGGGAAAAACTAGTGTGGTGTACGAAAGAGTTCTAACAGGACCCAGCTCATCTGAGCAGGATAGGA
>PVJL010007950.1:46246-72143 GCA_004026885.1 Lyroderma lyra
TGACCATGAGGTAATAGGGATGGGAGTGGAGGGCTGTGCGTGTGACTCTGTGTGGGTGTGTGGCCTTAGAAAGCCCCCAAGTAAGTGTGATGTATTAAAGAACTGAAGTGTTACAGGCTTGGCTTCCAATATTCAGAGCTCGAGCAACCCTGGCTACAGTGAGAGATGGGAGTGAGTCTATAAGCACATTTATACTTACTTGCTGGTAGCAATCCATTAGTTCTCTGGTAGTTTCACTTTGAAAGGAGGTTAGAGATTATACCATGGGAGATTATACTTGTACTCCCCGGAGAAAAGTAAGCAAACCTGGCTTTGAGTGGGGGAAGAACTTGGGGCGGGGGGACCTTTCAGATCACCCCAGATTGTTTGGCACCCACTCTTCCCTTTCAGAAGGTGGATCTACAAGAAGACAACCTTATTTGGATTTCACTTACATTAACAAAGCTCTTATTTAAACAGTAGGTGGCAATGACAATCAGAAACCGAATTACATTAATAAAGAGCAATAGTGACCATGAAAAGACATCAGTGGTTAAGTTGGAGTGACTTCTTTCCATCTATCTCTATGTCACAGAAGGTAGGGAGTTGCTCTTCCGTGTAGGATGCTTCTGGGGATTTCTGGGTCTTTCCTGTATATGTAATTGATGAAATGACTGTCTGCTGAGTAACCCATCAGCCTTACTGGGGTCATCTACATTCTGGAAGCTCACTCTCTTCTTTCATCCCATGGATTTTTGCACAGCTCCAGAAAATTTTGAGCTGAACTTCTCATCTTTTCTTCCCATGCCTTTCATGGACCCGCCATGATTTCTGCGGTCCTGGAGATGCGGAAATTCCTCTCCCTTTTCTCATCTTTTTGCCTCCATTAGCACTCCTACCCTTTGCATTTTGCTTGAGAAAATCAGAAAACCTAATAGAAGAAACAAATCTGCCACTTGATGAGGTTGGGAGGGGACCACAGCCTCCTTGGAGTATGGAGGGGATGGATAGGAAAAGGTGCCAGGCTCAGGCAAGAATACAGAAATGGAAGATGATGATTTTGAGAGACAAGGGCAATGGAAGTTCGTCCCCTCAACTGATAAGGAGAACAATAATGCTGCTAGGGTTTTTCAGGTTCTTAAGTTCAAACACCAGCTTCATTACCTTCTAGCCAGGATCTTGAGCATTTACATGTGGTTGCTGATATTGTCCCTGCATCTCATTGCTGCTCCACACAATTATTCCTGACCCCTTGGGAGAAAATTAAAATGTTAAATATCTTGGCCAGTTGCTAGTGGTCTAGCTGATACCTATTGACTGCTTGATCTCTTGTACTGTCATTAAACTTTTAGGCATCAATTCTTCAGCCCAAGTCCTGCTATTATCTGGCAGTTTTTAAAACAGCCATAGGGAAGCATCTTCTCTTTCTGTTTCTCAATTGCTGGGATAAGATTTAACTTATAAATTTATCTAGGCCTGATGTCTTCATATGTACTTTTCTTCCCAAGCAAGAACAAGGTAGGCTCTTCCACGTGTTTAGGTGTTATTTTGTGATCTTCAAAAGTATTTTCAGGCATATTTGCACCTGTCTTACACATTTATTAAATCAATTAAATGTAATTATTTTTGTTCTTTTTGTCCTATCATACATGGGGTATTTCACGAAATGGTCGTTGGATAATGAATGCTGTTGCTTTCTGCATACTTAGTTTAGATACTGCCATCCCCATTTTTAGTCTTTTGGTCTCTGGAATAGTGGTAGGTTTGCTTCCTCCTTTTCAATTTTTGACTTCTTATTTTTTTTAAAATTCATTTTTATTGTTAGACTTATTGGGGTGACATCTGTTAGCAAGGATTACATAGGTTTCAGGCATACAATTCTACAGTGCATTGTCAACTTGATGTATAATAAGTTCACCACCTAATGTGACTTCTCTTTCCATCACCTTATATTTAGCTTCCCCCCCCTCCTCTCCCACCCCCTTATTTTTTTTTACTTGTCTAATTGTGTTGGCTAACACCTCTAGTATGGTAAGTTAAATAGGAAGGATAATAGTGGTCATTTTTTTCCTTGCTTTTTATGTAAGTAGAAATATCATTAGTTTTCTTCACTAAGTAATGTTGGTTTTGGGGCTGATTTTTTTTTTTTCAGTGATTGAATTTTGGGATTTGGAGAAAAGTATGTTTGAAACACAAATCAGCATTCTTTGCTCCCAGAGGCAGAGTGCTTACTGAGTTCCCTACTGAAGTTTCAGAGGACAGATAAGCTCAGGCAATTTTCAGCACAATTCACCGAAAGAATTAGAAGCGCTCTTTAATATTTCTGTACACATTATTTTATTTAGCATAATCTCTGCCATTTAAAAGTTAGGTGTCCTTTTTCCCCATCAGTGTTTTCTTACTTACAAACACTTGCAGAAACCCCTGGAAATTTCTATGTAAGTCCTCTGTTTCAGACAGACATCACACTGACCCAGCACTAAAGCGCCTTATCTGGGGTAGGGGAAAGCTCACTGCTTTTCGGGCCACTGGGAATTGACAAGAATGTCATTCTGTGGACACACAGGAGTGTCTGAAGCTATTTCTGAGATAGAGTTTCAACAACAAAGCTCAGCAGAGTACAAAATGAAAACTAGCCATGAAAAATTAAATGGTGACATCAAGTAAAAGCTTGTGACTAATGCTATGTTATCAGGATTGAAGAGGAGTCCTTAGAAACCGGACCAAACTGTGTCATTCTCTCAGAGAACTGTAAGTTGTACAGAAATATACTTAATGGAAGAAGAAGGAAAATGGCTTGTGTGACAAAAAATGTCCAATGTGTTGCCTGTTTTGAAGAGAAAACATATCTGGGCCAAGCACCAGGGTTCGTCCAGTTGGTATTTCTGCTCAGAAAAGGGGAACAATTCCAGGGTGGCTGGTTTATTTACATGCCACTTGCATGCCCTTGTAAGTGATCAAAACCAGAGTTTTCCAGTCACTACTATCCCCAACATGAGCTGTTTAGTTGAGATAATGGGCCCTGTTGACTGGATCCAGGTCAGCTGGGCATGTGGTTTTCCAAAGGGTCAACACAATCCAGACTTGTAAAGTGTGTCAATTAATGGCACTTAGGGATTCCATGACCAGCACAGTCCTCACTCAGAGGCTGCAGTAGGCATCGTAAGAGTAGAGCTCTGTTCCCTTGATGACATTCCTTGTCCTTCGGGGTGTGGCCCATGTAGATTCTGACTTATAGCTGAGCTCTGCACTTCCTTTTGGCATTTGGCTGAGTAGATAATGTATATGCTTCTCATAAGGAAAATTCCAGCAATGACAGCAAAATAACTCCCATAAACCAAAAACTGAAGAAAAATAGAATTAATTAGACACACACACAGAAATCTGATCCATGTCCTTTATAGTATATGGTGATGCTGTTGATTTCCTTGGATTATGAGGTAACTGAGACCCAGGATCTTAACATGAGACATTCAGATTTGCACAATACTTTCTTCCCCCATCTTAGAAGAACCAGATACAAGAGTGTAAATAATGCACTGGCTAAGAGTGTGGGCTCTGGAGCCAGCCAGGGTTGCTTGGGTTCAAATCCTCGCTAACCTAACCAACAGTGAAAATATACTAAATTCCACTGATTTACGTGTCTGTGTCTGGAGGATAGTGCAATGCGATGTGCAGTGTCTCCAAGAATGAACTGTAGACATTGAGGCTACTTTTTATCTGCCTTATATCTCTTTTTTATCAGATCCATATGTAAAACAGGAGACTAGTCTAATTTTAAGTCCCTCAGTAGAGTAGGACCAGGGTTCTGCAACCAGGAAACCTGCCCTAGTTGAATCTCAGCCAACCTTGGCACTGGATGGTGACAGGAAGAAGGACGTACTCATATAGGGGCACAAGGACAAGTGTTGCCTGATGTTTAGGAGCCAAAGGTAAATGCTGACCTATTGTGACTAATGCTCGAACCTCCTTGGTGTGTTATAATAATGGTTAAGGAATTGCTTATTTTAAAATTTGCCTAGCCAAGGAATTCAAAGAATTTAAATATTGACACTGGTGAGGCTAAGAAAAACCTTTGTGATTACCTAGTCAGTCTATGTTCCTGCCAACTATGAACACAAGTATTGCAGCTTACCTGAATGCTGATTGGCAGGTTAAGGCCTCTTTGATCTACCACGATGACCGTTATAATGGTCTGGATCACCAGGGCAATGAAGGTGTTGATTCCAAACACCAGGGCATAGCGTTCCACACTCAGATTAACTGCGATCTGAAATCTATCATTAAACATTGAATATGTTTTTAACAGAAACGTAAGTGGGATTCCTATCTTCAAAAGACAGAAACAAACAAAAAAGCAGTCTGACAGATGGGAAACAGGTGTTGAGGGGAATAGGTAAAAAAGGGGAAGAGATAAGGAAGTACACCTTGCTAGATATAAAAACAGTCACAGGGATGTCAAGTACAGCATTGGGAATATTGTCAATAATACTGTAAACACTATATGTGGTGTCAGATGGGGACTAGATTTATCGGGTGATCACTTTGTATGTTACATAAATGTCTGACCACTATGTAGTACACCTGAAACTAATATAATGTATGTCGATTATAATTGGAAAAAAATTTATTTTGATTGTTCATTTATTCTGTGCTTTAGATTCCACATATAAGTGAGATCATATGGTATTTGTCTTTCTCAGTCTGACTTATTTCACTTAGCATGATATTGTCTAGTTTAGTTGTTGCCAGAGGGAAAAGGGGGTGGGGTGGGGAAGGAGGGAGGGGGATGCAAATATATGGTGATGGAAAAGCAAAAGACTCTGGGTGATGAGCACACAATGCAACGCGTAGATGATAAAGAACCGTACACCTGGAACCTATGTAATTCTACTAACCAGTGTTACCCCAAATGTAATTAAAAAACAAGTTCAAGATATTAAACAAAAAGAGAATGCAGTGACTTGTTAACAGCACTTCCTATCTTAAACAAACAAGCAGAACAAAGAAAGGGAGTTTAAAAATAGAGTTAAAGGCTTAATTAGAACAGTTAAAGGAAACATGGCAAAACTTCTCCCATCCACTATTTGCAGAAATTAAACCTAAATGTTCTAAGTTCTCGTAACTTGAGAATATTGGCTGCTATATGATTTGAGATACTGTTTTGCATAGAATTTTTATAAAAATGCTGCCAATACCAAACCTGAGAAACTTTTTTGGAGAGTTATTTGTTTTATTGTCAATTGTCTGTATTGACAGTTGCAAAGATTGCCAGGTGAACTGTGCTTTGGAAGATTCAGACCATGACTGGTTGCACAACTGAGCCAATCTGTAATTACTTTTTACTAATCCATCAGTTTAAAATATTAAAAAATACATACAGAATACTGGCAAATGGATGTTATTTTAGAGTTCTTCCTTGGAATGCAGGTAAAAGGCCTTTGGTTTTGGATATTTTTACAGTGAAAAGAAAGTAATCCTACCTTAACGAAACGCTCACATTGAAAAAAGAAACTCAAGACACGAGTTTGGTTCATTAAACTGACACATTTCAGTGAAAAAAACCAAAAAACAAAAAACCTGCAAACAAGTTTATAGTTTTTCCTTTCATGATCTTTTCCCAGAGTGTTCATATTTGTTTGCCAACTGCTTATCAAACATTTTTCACCAATTAAAAAACAAAACTTGATAAAACTTTTGCCCCTTCCTTTTTCATGGGATTTTAAATTCAAATGCTTCCTATCTTTTTTGGTTAATACTAAAGCACATTTCCTATTGTCGGCTTTCTTGACACTTAGATATGGAACCAAATGTTTTTAACTGTTTTTTAAAAAATGATCTCTGGGATTTAGTTCCTATAATATCTGCATCTACTTTTTTCAGCATGCGACTTTTTATAACTTGCCGAGAACATTTTGTTTCACACACAAATATCTGCCTGGAATTATTCAAAGCAACCAAGGAGTCAGGGAAGAAATCTAAACCTCATCATTCAGTCTCAGATTGTACGACACCCTGTGATGGCAAATTGTTTGAAATAAAAAGTCATAACCTAGCATTGCGTCCCTGCTCCTGGTTTATGAACCAACAGAACTTCCCTCCCTCGATGACTATTCTTAGTAATTCAGAGGGCAAGTAGTTAAATGAGAAGGTGGCTTAATTGTGTCTAATTTAATAGGAAGTCATCAGTATTTAATAGTGCAACTGATTAAAATCCTTCTGCAGTTCTCAGAGGTGCTGTAAGACTACAGAAAAAAGAGTATGGTTTAGTTCCAGGAGTGGAAAGAATCAGTGGGTCATACTTACACTGCTATGGTTATAAGGAGCATGTAGCTCGACTTGAGTGTCAGATAGCCAGCGTAGCATGCCCAGATGTTGGCCGTGTAGTGCATGAGAAACAGGGAGCCTGCATTGACCACGGAGAAGGTCGCCAGGGCCATCTCTCCCAGGAGGTCCCAGTTGACTTTTACATAACCCACTGCAAAGGCAGCCGTGGCCCCTGACAAAGAAACATGAGGGAAGATAAAACATGGTGACCTTGCACATGGGAAACACCAACAAAGTCTCTTAAAAAAACCTCAGGTCTCGGGGAATTCTAAAATATGAGTATGTTGCTTTCTCAATTTGTGGAAATAGTGTGACCCACCTACAGGTGAATTTATTCTTTCCTCAACCATGTTTTCCTTTGGTTTCTCTCTTGACTTCCTTATTCTTTCAATCATTTAGTCGTCCCTATTTTAATTAGCATCAACTAGGTGCCAAACACTGTATGAGGCCAGAAAGGTTCCCAACCATGGCAGAGTGGGGAGAAATGAGCCAGCAATCCAGTTGTTTAACATAGCATGTTGAGAAAGAGGGTAGAGCAGTGTGAAACAACTGCTCTGGGAGTCCACCTGGCCTGTTCCTGTTTGCCTTTCTTTATTGTGAGTTTTTTGCAGTGACAGGTAACACATGTGTTGCACTGGGTGGGTAGTAAGTTTTAGTTTTCATCGTTAATTGTTATTACTCTTCATTTCAAATCTAGTCTCCATCTTAATATCTTCAAGATCTGACCTACTTTACTTGAGGTTTTGGGTGGACAGATCTAGGCTGATTTATAGAGTTTAAGAGATTGAGTAATTGTCAATAATTAGGGTTACTAATTATGGTTCTCTTTAACAAAATGAAAATTATTTATGCTCGAAATCACTCCATATGATCTAGGAAAGAACTATGACGGCAAAGGAAATAAAACGATTTTTCTCACTGGAATCTGGAATGTAGGAGAAATCATTTCAGTGAACCAATCTCAGCATACCTGTGGTTTCCTGGAGTTGAACTGAAGTCTCCCAAAGGGGAAACAATAATAAACAGATACGACATGAATTCTCTGAAAGTGTTTGTACATGAGGGTGTGAAAATATCCTGCTTCCTAGAAAATACCTTCAAAGTCTCACTTGACATTTAAGTTGCCATTCACCAGGATATAAATATTTATTATAGAGTGAACTTCAAAGGCAGGGTTCTCTCTGGTATTAGAATTCTGCCTCTCTCCACATTTTCCACTCATTAAAATCTCATAAGAAAGTGACTTTTGAACAATTTTGGTGTAGAGCTTAGAATTGCTAAAGATGCATGCTAGCTAATTCAAGTGCTTTATTAACAAAAACTCTTCCAGGGATAATTTAGAAGTCTTAATAGTTCATTTTCTAAAATAATAAAAACCCCTTAGTTATATTCAAGATGTATATTTGCCTTTTGATATGAAAAACAACCTTGGAAGAACAGGCAGGCAATTTTAACACTCTTCCCGATGATGAAATGGAATCTTAGGAATTGGGCGAGAATTAAATTGTTTGACGCTCAAACCGGAGCTCTCGAGTTACTTGTAACTGTAATACATTACACAGAAGTGTCACGTTCCTCCTTTCCTTTCCCAATGCCTTCCATTTCTAAAATAAGATTAACACGCCCTCCAAACAGAGCTCATTTATCACCATGGAGAAGTTTAACAATTGGAGAAATGAACATAAGGAGGGTAGACCACCAAAGGAAGGCCCCGCAGTATTTACTTGCCTCCAAAGGTTGCAATGGCTTCTACTGCCCCATTATAGATGAAAGAATTTTGGGAGGGTGCCTTGTGATCCCACAGGACTTGAACATAGTTCAACACCTGGTTAAAACCTGCTGTGGAAAGAGCCCACCACAGGGACCAGTAAAAAAGATGCTTTGAAGAGTAGCAGTCTTTCAAATCTTGGAACCACTGCACAAAGACCCTTACAGCTACATGTTTTGGTTTGGGGCTGCTCAACGGGCCGTCATCCGGGTTCCCGGAAGTGGTGGGTATTTCCGGAGGGGGTTTCTCCTTATCGCAGCCTGAAGCTTCACGCTCGTGAGGTTCACCCAGCACTGCATTCGTGCTCCATGGCTTCAGTACTTCTCTGCTGGGTTTTGCATGAAAAAACATGCTTTTCTTGGGCATCGGTAGAAAAAGTGAGAAGAGGAAGGCCACGGAGACAGAGGCCAAGGATATGACATTGAGGTAAAAGTATGATATTTGGGCCAGGGACACCAAGAGTTGGGCCAGCACCGAGGCCGCCGTGTAGGCCACCAGCGTGACGCTCCTGCAGTAGCCGCTTACTCTCTGAAAGTGCTCTGGGCTGACCACGCTGTATATGTAGGCGTAGTAGGCCACCTCGGTGGCAGTGACAATCCCGTAGAAGAACTCCACGAGCTGCATGGTTTTCACTCCTTGGCCGAACAAAAGCAGCAGCCAGGTAATGATGAAGCTCACCCCTTGCAGGACAATGACAGGTTTGTAGCGGACATAGTCGGTGAGGATGAACACAGGCAGCAGGAGCACCAGGTAAGAGTATGTCCACACGGGAAAGATCTCGTTGGTCATCTGCAAAGTTGAAAAATGAATCGTGTGACCACGAAACCCCAGGATGTGAAAAGTGCCTTTTTCAGAATGGACATTACAAAGGTACAGGTGGCTGGGCCAACAGCAAATTTTGCATCTGGTCAGATAGTTTTCTTCATATCATGAAAAAGCATGGGAGAAACTGATTTGCAGGAAAGCCACCAGGAAAAGAGAGCTTCATCCTGAGCCAAAAATAATTACATACTTCCGTGCATCCCAAGAGAAGAATATTCATGCAACCTGAGTTATATTAAGTTTAGATAGTATGCACATTAGAGTAAATTTGTTAAAAATTGTTCAACAGACCCTTTGTTTTTTTTCTCAGGCTCTTAAAAAGCACCATTCCCTTCTTGATCAAAGACTAACATTAGATAAAGTGGCTACAATGCTAAAAGAATGCAAAAACTTTATTTGACCTATCACTATGTTAACAATGGCAGCCCTTCCAAAATCTGGATAAACATATACACGAAGATAGCCAAGAGTACATAACTTTGCTGAATTATGTGGGGTGGAAACGAGTTACATGTTTAATTTCCAGCCTGGTCTGATTTGCTGCACTCCCAAACCCTTTTTTCCTCTCATTCTACTGATTTGTTTTCTCTTACTCCATTCTGGCTTCTCAATTTGATTAGGGTTGTATCATGCACTTAGTCAGAAATGCATGGGACCTTCCTGCCCATTGGTAGAAAGAAAGGGCTGAAGAAGCTGTTGACCTCTGGGTCATGATGGGTCTGAGTGCAACTCAGTCAGTCACACCAGCCTTTGCCCGGTCCCCCCTTTATTGATGTGAAAAGGCTAGTCTGAGCTGCACCTTGAAAGTGGTCCATTAACTGGTTCGGAGTGGTCCCAGAAACGGAGCCCAGGGGGTTCAGGGCTGATTCTGGTTCTGTAGCTATCGTTTTGCCTTCATCGTGACATACTTCCATCTGGGAAACTTTGAGGCAGAGCTGTCACTGAGTGGTTTTACGCCACAGCACAAGCTAGCCTTTCTGCCCTTGACCCTCATCGCCAAAGACACCAGCATCGATGAGCCTTTCCCAGGGAGCCAACCCTTGGCAGTGTTTTCATAGCTCTGGCTGGAGATTGTGATACCAGCTCAGGGCACTTCTCTAGTGGGATCAGTGCCTTTTCTTGTTGCCCTTGTTATAGAAAAGGAGGTGGATTTTTTTTTAAGGGAGAGAATCTGGCTTCTGGGGGAGGTAAAGCTGGGGGATAAAGCCGTCAATGTCTCAGATGCTGGTGGGCAGTTTTTCAAAACCGAGTTGTCTTCAAGAAATGATTATCGGAATGGAATCTGCTTATACGTCGTCAGCCTGAAAGTTTATTAGGACTAGATCTAATGCTTGGCAGAGATTTAATTTCAGGATTAGAGTAATAGAATCAATGCGGACATGAGAAGTTCCCATGCCGTAAGACTAATGTTAGAACTTGATAAAAGTTAAAATATTTATTATACACGTAATGTATTTTGGTTTGCCATTTTTGCAAGTGAGAGGAGGAAAGAGTAGCTTGAACTAGTTCTGTTAAATGGCAAATGCCATGCAAATGAGGTTCATTGAGGTCAGTGTGTTAATCTGATTTCAAGTTGTCTGTGTCCGCGTCCGAGTCCTGTGAAACTGAACCACGCTAAGACACGAATGGACATTAACTTACCTCTGTGCTGGTCAGGTTTTTATCTGGTCCAGATAAATATGGGATAAGGAAGGGTTCCGAGGGTCTCATCATGGAGAAAAATCCAAATAAGCAGAGGACGACAGTGGGGTAAAGCCAGGAATGGCTCCGCGAAGCTTGGAAACAATCCATGGCTGGTGCTACGGAAACAGCCACCGTTAACTGCTGTTTACTCGTTTCGGCATCTTGGAGGTCATGAGACACTGGTGATTTCTAAATGTTTTACGAAAGTTTCGTCCATCTGCAGCTAAAATGGAAAGGCGAATGATGAATAACTGTTTCTGAACATTCTGTGGGTGAGCCAGTCAAACGCTCCATTGTCAAAAACCTCTTGCTTACTATTGCCGGGGCAGAGTGACACTGCTGTCCCCCATCACACACGTAACCAGTAGCTGCCATTATGGTAAACGGTGAACAGTGGGCCAACGAACGTTTGAAAGTAAGTAAAACATTGGCCAGTGAATTACGGGTGTACACGTGGTAGGTGAAGTCAAGCTCAAAAGAGCATAGATTGAGGTGATCAAGGCTGCTAGTATGTGCTCACTCTACTTTGCACTGTGGCCCTGAGGTCTTTAACACACTGAATGGCATGTATTTATATATCTCTCCCTCAGACTGTCCCTTGCCTACTATTACGCCTGACACCCAAGATACTTTTGTTAGATGTCTTCAATCTTAGGATTCATAATTTTTCAGTTAAAAAAAAATTAAACTGGATAAAGATCAGACTTGCATCTTTTCCACATCTGCCCCCCTTTCCATACTGGTGCTAACTCTTCATTGGGAATGGAAGGCATCGTTTCTTAGACTGTTCTTCCATTGTTCTTTATGACTGGGCCCAGTTCTTCGGTAAGTCTGCAGGTTCACACTCACTGGGGCAGGTGGCTAACTCGACGTTTCCACGTTTTTCCTAACGCAGGAATAAAATGGTTTGACATGCAAACTTCAGACAAGAAATTTCATTGGAGGACCTCATTTGTCACTGCACAGAAAAACAAACCAGAACAAACCAGAAACCCTCATTTAATGGTGGCTGTCTTCGAAAACATGCTACTTTTTCACGTGGACTACCCTGTGCCCAGGAATTCACTCTCATTCCTACGTATTTGGGATCCAGCGTTACTTTGTAAAGCTTACCCACTTTTGGTGCCCTTGGATGTCGTTAAGTTCTCTGAGATAACTTACAGGAAAGAAGCTAGCCTGCTGTGAGTAGGATGCTTTTCTGCACGCTAGCTCCTTCAATCCTCATAGTAACCGTAAACCATTGTTCCCCCAAATTCCCAGGTGAATGAAATATGGGAGACTCCAGACATCCAACAGCCGGCTTTAAACCACAAGGCAATTCGAATTCGGCACTGCCCGACTCCCATCTGGGCCCTTTCCGCGGCTCCTCCCGGCCTTATTCTGGGGGTCTCTCTTCCTTCCTGGCAGTGACCTCATGACAACTTCTCCCCATAGTGAAGGAAGACACTGTTTTTATAAACATAGTCATACTAAAGCCTATGACTTAATATGTAGACCTCCCAGGGGCAATTTTAGTTGGAAAGTGGGCCAGAGAAAGGGAAGATGATACTCTCCGAAGGGCACGTCAGCTGTCCGGGGGAAGGAACTTTGCTGGGAGCTAGGGAGATGAGCAGGGCACGGCGGGTCACAGCACGGCTGCCACCCACCCTGCTCTTTCACAAAGTATCCCGAGAACTGCATCGCTCCTCTCTTAAGATAAGTAGGTAAATACTGTTTTTGTTTACATCAACAAAACCCTCGAAGGGGCTATACAGAGACATTGGAAATCAGAATTTGGAACTAGGTGACAGCGACTGTGAGCAATGCTGACGATGTGAGAATTTTGCCAAGAGCGTGTTGGAGTTGACCGTTCCCCACCTCCTCCCTCAGCCTAGAATGAACAGGACGTGTCTCCCCGAGTTGGAGCTGGGCGCTGCTGGGGTCTTCTTTCATTGTGAGTGATGTCTGTCGGATAGAAAAAGTTGCGCTGGGTAGGCAATCTGAATGAAGCTTGGCCATCTTTCAAAGGGCATCCGGGACTCTACCTCTAGAAGGTTCTCTCCATCTGTGTTGAGCATGGATTGCTGACTAACTCCAAGTCATCCTGTTCTCCATGCATCTCAGATACCTAGCACTATACCCATGTTCCTTGGGCTGCTAACAGCCCCCTGAATTATCAATCTCTTCCTCTCCTTACTGTCCTAACCCAGCTGCCCAACTGGGTTTCGTTGGGAAGGTCAAGCAGAACAAGGCAGGATATGCCTCACGTGTCAGCAGGAGGGCCGGGCTCTTTGTCTGTTTGGCTTACTGGTCGATCCCTGGTGCCTGGAACAGTACCTGGCACACAGTAAGTCCTGTGGAAGGAAGGGGATGAAAGTCAAACGTCACCACTGAGGACCAGTAAAGTTCTGTCTGGGTTTCCTGAGCGCACTTCCTGGCTGTGTCAGGTCAAGGCCAGGGAGGTCCTGGGCTCTGCAAGTGTCCCACAGTTCTGTCAAATGGGATAACGATGCTAACTGCATGTGTGGGCTCTTTGTGAGCACGGCCTGCATGCCTTCACGCCGGGAAAGGACGTGGCCCCATGTTGGAACTGTCGCTCAAACACGTGTCTTTTCTCTTCCCTTTCCTCTCTTCGTGTTGGAGGACTCAACAGTGATTTAAGCTTAACAAGCAGGAAACCAGGGAGGGTGTCTTGGTTGAAAACAACTGAACAATCTCTGGGGGTCTCATCCCTGTGCCCTAGGAGGCTGGGCCTCATGTCCTCACATCTTTTCCCAGCCCCCTCCCCACGGAGACTCACAGATGCTCCAAATCTAGTTTTCCTGCCAGAGGAAGTGAGGGAAGGCATCTGACCCAGCCTTAGCAGGAGGCTTTTAGCCTGGAAGCACTGGGCAGGGCAGCGGAATCTCCTGGGTGGTTGGCAGCTCCCGGGCCCTTCAGAGAACATTCTGTCCTGGTAGCTGATCTTTGGCCTCTGTCACTGTCTGCTGGGAGACTTCTGAGATCCTCAGGTGCTAATGTCTGCCGTTCTTACACCACCCCCACCCCAGGGTCCCTTGTCTGGCACTGGTCTGTTGCCTTTTGACACAGACGGTGTGAAGTTGACTTGTACATTAGAATCACCTGGAAGCTTGGTAAAAATATGGGTTCCAGCTCCATGCCTAAAGTGGGATTCAGTAGGTTTGGGAGGCCTAGGAATCTGCATTTATATATGCCAAGCGACGATGACGCAGGAGACCCAAGGACCACAGTCCCTTATCTATCCACTGGGCTGCTTGGCCCATAGTGGGCCTTTGGCTCCATGCCACAGCCTTGGATCTTCACACGGTGGTGGGGGAAGTGGATGGAAACCATCTAGGGAGCTTTCCCCAAAACTCCACACACACCTGCGACTCGGAAATTCTTTTCTGGCCCTCTGGGCCCTGGAGAGTCCAGGATAGGTGGAAAAACCCTCAGGCGATTCTGACATCTCAAATATGCCTCTCACACCACCCTGCCCCAACCCGCTAACCCCTTCACAGGCACACGTCACTCCCCGTTTGTGACCCATTCTGTCCCATCCAAGCTAAACTGCTCGTCCAACAGGGGCTGGGGTGCCTGTGTTCAGCTCTGAATAAAACACCACGGTCTGACTCCCACAGTTACCGCAGCACGCGGGTACCTGAACGCCCCTCCACCCAAAACGACCTTCCACCGCCCTCTGAAGGTAGTGATTTGTTTTCCTTAGGTAAAGCCTGCTGCTCACATAGGTAAAATGACAACCACCCACCAGCTATGGTTTACTTAGCTCCTCCTCTACACCAAGGCTTGTGCTAGAAGCTTTTGTAATTGTCTCTAATCCTTAGAGCAATCCTAATTATATGTATATATTACATATTTATCTATAATTATACATTTTATGGCATATAACATATAATTATTTATATAAACTATAGTATATATTTATTATAGATAATTTTACATACTTATATTACATATAACATATCCCCAATTTTGCAGCCATGGGAACTGATGCTCATGGCCACTCCCCTAAGAAAAGCTGGTGCAGGGTCATGTCCGTTGGTATCAAGTGCACATTTTCCTTCGGCTCTGATGGACAGATGCCTCCTACCTCTGTGGCACCACTGCCACCGCCTCACACTTTTGTCCCCTCACTGTTGCCCCCAAAGGCACTGCCAACCTGGGCTCTAGAATTTCAACCGCACCACCTGGGTCCTGCCCAGATCATTCTCTCTCCATGTGGGGAAGCCGGTGGCTAAGGGTCTCATCATGCCCCCATCTTTTATTTTTATCTGATCATGGATGAGATGGCACCCGTCTCTGTCACCATGACTATGACGATTATGATCATTAAGTTACTTACACAACCCCTTTCCATAATTTTTATGTTTGGAAAATTATGTCAAATTTCCTGTGACTCTTTTGTGAGGCAACAGAGGAGGTGGCATGGTCCTCACTGTATACATAGATGGGGAAACAGAAGGCTGGACACGGTGAGCTTTGTGCCAGTTTTCGCATTTAACTGACACCAGAGCCTGAACTGGGACTTTTGTTTTGGTTTTTTTTTTTAAATTCTAAGTTCAGTAATCTTTCCTCTTCCACACTCCAACTCCAGTTTCTTTCAGAAGAGTGTTTCTCAGATTGTGGTGTCAAAAAAAAGTTTAGGGGGGGTTGCCACAGGATTTTAATGTTGCAGAAAAATTATTAAATATCAGAGTGCACTGCAGAGTTAAGCATTTTGGTTTTTTTTCTGAAGCTTTTGTTGGGGTTATCAATATATAAATACAAAGGCTGTCCAGAAAGTATCCAGTCACGTAATATGAAAAATAGAGGCGTTTATGGCTGGAGTTTTTGTGGATAGCCCTCGTATACATAGGTGATCACACCGTGCACGACGGCCTCCTGTGGCACACAGTTACTGGATTAGAAGTTGCAGAGACAAGACAGGACTGAGCAACTGCTCATGTCCCTCAGAAGCACACCTGTGACCGTCACCGGAGAACCCTTGTTTGTGTGGGAGGACCACAGCCTTCCCGGCAAAGCACCATTCGGAAGCAGACGGCTCTGTTGCAAATTTCCCATTTATCTTTCCACTTTGACCTCACAGTATGATCCTATTCCTAAAGACAATGCTAAAATTGTCTTCACGTCAGTGAATTTAACCGGAAGGCTTGAACTGGAATGATACTCTGATCTGACACTTCTGAAAGCAAGGTGTTTCTCTTTCCCCTTTCTTGCTTCCTAAATACTCCTTTTTACAGTTGTGCCTGTGGCAGTAACTCTCATATATTACTCATATGCTCCATCATAAGTTTTAAAAAGTTGCAAGAACATTTATGGACAGGTTAAAAGAAAAAAGAAAGGACATTCTCTAAAGCAAGTCAGACTTGGCACCTACAGTGAAGATGCCACAAGCCACAGGAGAGGCTGAATGAATCACTAGTCCTTCGAGCAGCTGAAGCTACCCCAGAGCTTACCTTGGTGGGTCGGGATGGATCGGAGAGCTCTGGCTAGCAAGAGCAGATGGGGGAGGCCAGCACTGAGTCATCAGCCATCACATCTGAGCCATGGTGGCCCTAGTAGGTCACAGCCTCCCTGCTCTACCTGCCCAGCAGGCCAGAGAGAACCCGCCTCTGACCCAGTTGTACCTTCTGCACACGTGTGCAGCACGTCATGAGGGCCTTGGGGATAAATGGCCTTGGACACTGTTGGCATCACCAGCCAGCCTGTGTGACTTTGGATGAGCCCCAACAAGCACCAGTACCTGTGCATGGGAAGTGAACCATCGAAATTACCTTGGAAATGATGTGTTCCTTTCTCTCTTTGTTGGTAGTGGAAAACAATGATTATTTTTCATTAAAATCATGGCGGTTCACCAGGGACCCTTCAGGGCCCATGAGGTGGTGTAGCCTTCTTCAAATAACCCCCTTGCTAGCATATTTAATCTGACTCCACTTGAAGGTGCTCAAATGTATTCCCCAGAATGTTTACTCCAGTCAAAACACCTATCTCAAATAGCAGAAAAATAGATTTAAACACCAATGATTATGCTGTGTCGAAGAACCCAAACACAAACTGTAGGAGTCCCTTAATACATACAAAGTCCTAAAAACAAACAGGACTAACGTCTAGTGATAGAAGTGGGATCACTGGGGGCCTGGGGAGGGACTGACTGCAGTAAAGCACAAGGGATGTTTCTGGGGTGATGAACATGCTCTATATCTCGACTGTGGCGGTGGTTATAGTCTTACACTTTGTCAGGATGAGTTTATTGCACACTTACAATGTACATTTTATTATGTGTAAGCTGTATGTTGTTCAAAATGATCTAAAAAAAGGAACGAATCACTGACATGTGAAACAAAACAAATGACTCTCAAATGTTAGGCGGCACAAAAAGAATCCAGACACAAAAAAGGACATCCTATCTGAATCCACGGTTGATAGGAGTCAGGACCTTGGTCACCTTGGAGGTGGGTGGGAACTGGCTGGATAGGGACTTGAGGGACTTCTCGGGGGTTATGAAATATCCTACATCTTGATGGGATTTACATGAGTGTACACAGTCATAAACACTCAAACTTAAAATCTATGCTTTACGTTGTATTTAAATTATACCTCAATTTTAAAAAATATATACCATCCTCCATATCCCCTTCAAAGCATTTTACTGTGTAGGACTCCCCACTGCCCTGGACTTTTTCTACTGCTGCAACAACTAAGGTCTTTCTGGACTCCACCTCTAGACAAGGCTTCTATTGCATCTGAAAACGGAATAGGTGGGGAAACGGTGCCCCTAAGTCAAACCTCGGACAGGCCAACAAGCTGTGTAAGTCTGGCCGCACAGAACGTTCTTCAAACTAATACAGACAGGATCAGAGTTACCTGTTCTTTCTGTGCCCTGAGCTTCTTTCTTTCTAGAACCAAGTCCAGTCTCCTGCCTTCAGATCCAGCTTCTGCTCCTGCCTGCTGCCCGCCTCCTGGAGTCCCCGTCACAAGGTCCCCTCCTGTCACTGCAGTCTGAGTCCTCCTCAGAACGCAGCTGTCAAGAGCAAATGGCTTTGGGCACCGGAGCCCAGCCCCTTCGGACGCTCCGTTCCAGGAACTCAGGCGCACCTTCTTCGGCGCCGCATTGAACAAGACAGACAGCCAGATTCAGATCTTTCGGAAACACAAAAGATTAGGGAGATAAACAGCACTTCCCTCGGGATGTTCTTACTCAAATAATCTAATTTAGTTTCTTTAGAATTTTGTATGAAGTGATTTAGGAGCTCAGAAAACCACAAAGAAGCACTATCACGCACTACCCATTCCTAATCCTTTGTGTCCCTCCCCAAGCAGAACAAAAATGCCCCAAACCATGAAATCGTCACCAAAATGAAACACTCTGCACAACTTCATGAAGTGTGCATTAGGTCCAGATACTCAGTCTGCAGACCCGAATAGTTCTGCTTTGGGTCCAAACCATTGCAAACCATCTTCGAAATACATAATGCTTCGATTCTGTTTTATCATCTATGCCATCATCCTTCGTTACTTGCATGAAACATTTGCTGATGAGTTTTCTCCTCCCAGACTTTTTATTCTCCGTCTGTCTACGGTCAGATCAGCCTAGTCTCAGGCGTGCCTTTGAGAACCATAAAGCTGGCGGACAAGCTAGACAGAAGTCACCCCATGGCATCTGGCCCCTTAAATGCCACTGTGGGTAAGTGGTCAAATACGTGCGGTGGGGGTAGGAGGGAGGGAAAAGTTGTCCTGCAAGGAAAGGCTATGTATTCCTCTAGCTATTTTACAACCTTGTAAATTGTAGTAACTGATAACAATGGGCAATCCTGCTTGTCTATAGCCATGCAAATGAGTTCTGTCCAATGAAGCAACAACCCACTTCCCCTCCCCCACAGGGAAAACCAGTTTTGCCTGCATTTCAATATTCCTGATACACTGATGTCCCATTCTTCGGAGTCTTTGGATTCTTTTTTGATTGGCTGTAACATCCTTACCAGTTCCTTCATTAATGAGTTAGTAAAACCATGAATGTTCATTTTTACATCTGCATGTAAAAAAATGATGTATCTTTTTATACCTGAGAGTCGTGACCTTATCTTTTCCGAAAATTACCTTTTAATACTTGTTACTTGTTACCCTGTACATGCCTCCGGCCTGTCCCCAAACCTGTGATTTATTCTTCTGAACCTAAATGATTTGCTAATAGTTGTTAAATTACCAAGTCAGCTTTGATATTGTCACGTCCCACTGCAGATCGTCCCAGACTTAGGCCTGTCTGGTTTGGTTGGTTTGTTTGTTTGGTTGGTTGGTTGGTTTTGGTTTTTTCCTCTAGATTTGGGTTTTCCATGGCCAGTGGGGTCCTGTGCAAAGAGCACGACTTTGGAGTTTGAAGTTCTTGTTGCTCCCACCTGACCTGTTTGGGGCGGTCCCTCCTCTCTCCAGGCCTCCGTGAGAATGCAGATAATTACAGCCACCTCACAAGGCTGTCTCCGGGCCTGCGGTCTGGTTCCTGGCACACACTAGGCGCTCAGTCCAGCTTCGTCCCACATCCCTCACTGAGCACACCCCGCAAACCCAACCCATGAACACAGCTGGGCACTCAGAGACAGTAATCCCAGAAGGGTGAATCATTCACAGTCAGTCCTTTCACCTAAACCGCTCAGGGGCTACAGGCCAAATAACTTCGTCACTGAATATTTATGTTTGAATTGCATTTACCATTCCCCAGCCTTGAGTAACCACGTTGGCCTATAACCAGTGACGACTGAACGAAATCCGTGGTTTTGTCCATGTCAGCTACGCCTAGGGCAGTCTGAAGAAAAACATATTTGGAATTTAGTTAGGTCTCAGCCTACTTAAAATATGTACCTTATTGAAAACACACCTTCTGCCTTAGGAGGCACCAATGTGTTCAGGTGCTGGTAGGAGTATTTTGAAAAAACATGGTTGCCTTCACCCTTTTGCAACTGTCAGCCCCGCACAAGCTCACACCTCTTGTGTAATTACAGCAGCACCACTGCCCTGACCAGTCATTGCTACAGAGGTTTCGTGATGACTTAGGGGTCCTTCCCCAGACAGCCGTGCTTTCTTTGTCTCAATTACAGTAGTTCCCGACGGAGCCCCGGGTCGCTAAACATCAAAGCCACCTTTCATTTCCGCGCTCGGGCCTTATCGCGAGTCTGTGGAGTTCTGTGCTGAGGTTACTTCTCAGTGAACGCGGGTGGGACCCTGGTGATGCCGGCCCTTCCCCAGAATCGTAATTCACCTGCTTCTCCAGAAGGCTGAAGGTGAGAGGTCCAGACACACCTACTTGGGCAAGTCTGCCCTGCGGCTGGCAGGAGGGCTCCCGGCGGCAGCGGGAGGAAGCTCGCCCACCCCACCCCACCCCGCCCGGCTCCAGGACGCAAACCCCCGGCGGGCCCCAGCCGGCCCACTGCCGCGCAGGTGCCCGCGCGACCTTCGGCCCGGGGACCGCGCCAAGCCGGGCGCTGATGCGCGTCCTCAATTCATTCGCCTCCCGCAGCTGCTCTTACCTGGAGGAGGGGGTCTCTGCTCTCCAAATCGCTCACACCCCGGGATAAGGAGCCCCGGGGACCACCACCTCCAGCCTTCCCAGGTCGCGAAGCCACGCGCTGAAGGTCGGGACGGGGGCGGGACGGAGCCCGCAGGCCCCGCCCACTGCTCTGTAGGTGCCCGTGACCGGAGTCCAGAACCTTCACGGGGGCGCGGGGGCGCAGTCTGGGCAAACGCCAGCTCCGGACCTGCAAGGAGCACCTTAAAGCCCGGTAGCAACTAATAAAGCAGGGTGGCCCGAACGCAGAGTCGATCCATTAATAAGTACGTCCTCTCCTACAAACCCATTTATTGCTCCCAAAGACACAGAGAGGTACAGCGCTGATCCTCACCCTGTGTACGAAGAGAGACAAGGAAGTCAGGTTAATACATGGAGAGGCCTGGGTTTTGTTGTGGCCCCAGTGCCAATGTTTAGAGCCACTGTTAATCACTATTATTTTCTTAAGGTGGTGGGGTGGGGTGGTTTCCTTGCTTTGAGAATTTCCTAATACAAGTAGTTCATATTTTATTAAGCAGAGTTTAAAGAAAGGATTCTTACTGGTTATAATGGAATTAAAAACAAAAACAACGATGGGGTTTGTTGTTGGTGTTTTTGTGTATTTGTTGGCGGAAATGGAAACCCTCCCCAAAGACAAACACTGCTTGGATTCTAAGAGCTACTCGTGGGAATGAAATTGTTTGAAACTCCCCCAGGTGCCTTGGGTCACTGTCTATTGTGTTGGATTTTCAGTTCTCACCCTCCTTTGATTTGCGGAAAGGCTGCCTATACATGACCAAGATGCCCTGGGGAGTGGGAGTGTCCTGCTCCTGTTCTGAGCCCTTGTCAGTGGCAGGCCCCGCCCAGAGAACGCTGTGAAATTTCCTTAAAGGTTGAAGGTGTCGTGATTTCCCACACTCTTACCTAAAGACAACCTTAATTTGAACCTTGAGAGGTTTGCATCTGTTTCTCTGATGTAGTCGTAGTCTAAACTAGAGAGAGAAAGATGAAGAGGAATTCATTCCTTCATAGAAATGTAAACATAGTTGCTGAGTTCTCCTGAGGCCTAAATTTGGTTCCATATGATCCAGGGGTGGGAGGGGCAGGGATAGGCCCTCGATGACCAGAGATGGGCTGTGCGTGGGTAATTGTTGACTTGGATAATGGTCCTTAGGAATCTACAGTACTATTCTCCATTTGTGGATGTTTAATTTTCCATAATTAAAAGAGTTTTGTTCCGTTTGCCTCACCCATGGAAGGGTACAGATCTTATAGAACAGACAGACACATTAATATAAGAAATAGATTTTTTTAATTAAGAAAGAGCTGCTTTTTTTCTTTTTTAACAGAGACATACAAGTGAGAATAAGTTAGCGAATATACAATGCAAAGGAAAAAGTTCATCATAAGTGATTTTTTCAAGAAAATAAAATACTAGCTATCACAACTTAATTTTTGTTAAGCTCGTAATACACAAGGGCTGTCCAGAAAGTATCCAGCCATGTAAGATGAAAAACAGAGGCATTTGTGGCTGGATCTTTTCTGGACAGTCCTCATAAATAGATTTTTGATGTGGGCGTCTGGGTTCCCACCCCTAATGGGTGGTCTTTTATCTTTTTTTCCAAATGGAGACAGGACTGCAAAGATGACAGAGAACTCCTTGATGCTACATTCTGGAAGATACTGGGGAGAAGAAATGGATGTCATCATGATACCAGGTTGAAGGGAAGAAACCAGCCCTGCAGTGCCCGCGTCCAGGACAGAATGCAGAGTAATTCTGCGGCACCGAGGCACACAGGACAGGAGGAAGCAGGCAGGAGAGCTGGGCGAGTCCTACCAGACAGTGAGCAAAGGAAGCCTCGGGCATCTCCTGCCCTAGAGACAGACAGACGCCGGCCGCCTAGCAGCAGCACTGCCTCTGGCAGCAGCACTTCCGCTGGCAGCAGCTCACCTGCTGGCAGCAGCCCTTCCCGCAGCCCTTCCCGCAGCCGCCGCCGCAGCCGCCGCAGCCGCCGCAGCCGCCGCCGCACGAGCCGCACCCACACGAGCGGCGGTAGCAGCAGACCACGGGGACACTGCAGCAGCCACCACAGCAGCCACAGCAGCAGGGACAGCAGTTGGAGCAGCAGCCGACCCGGTAGCATCTGCAGGTGGTGCAGCCGCCACAGCCACCGCCACAGCCACCACCGCAGCCACCACCGCAGCCACCACAGCCGCCACAGCCACCACCGCAGCCACCACCGCAGCCACCACCGCAGCCACCACAGCCACAGCACCCCATGGTGTCAGTAGAGAGGATTCGAGTGAAGGGAGGAGGGATCTGCAGGAGGCGAGGGAGGTCTGATGCCGCTTCTGCAGGGGGACCCCCTTATATACCAGCCCCGGGGATGGGCGAGGGGGACACGTGACCACTCACTTCCTTGTTGCTTTGGCTCAGTTGTCATGGGAGAAGCACATGCTATCTTAATGTTTCCTTTTTTGGAATGTCAGCTGGATTTATTAGGTTACTTGTTTATTTTTCTAAGTCAAATGCCTTAAAAATTCTAGTAAGGGCTCCCGAGAGCCATGGAGAAAGAAGATGCTAGCGACAGGCATGCGCACACTAGGAAGGGCCCCGGCGAGCAGGCTCGGGAGAGCTGGTGGTCTGACATCGGAGCCCCAAATACCCGTCATCAGGAGGCTGCTCTCAGGTGCCCCCCGAAGTCCTCTCACCAGAGACTAGAGAAATGAAATGGGTCTCAGGACCAGAGGTCATTGCCAAGGGCAGAAGAATCAACCTGGCAGGACTGTGCTGAGAATAAACACGACAAAGTAGCTGGCAAAGCGTTGTGCCCATGTGCTCGGTCCCTTTCTTCCATGACAGCGACGCACAGAAGCTGGGGTGGGGGCTGTGCAAAGTCAGTTTGTTATGTTCGTTGTGAACCTCCTTAGGTCACAGTCAAGATAAACGTGTGATTGTTTCTGGCCTGGCAACATAAATCTAGGCAGGACATTGTGTGTGTGTGTGTGTGTGTGTGTGTGTGTGTGTGCCCAGCTCATTAAAGGCGGCGTTATTTGGGAATGTGTCCCCAATCTTTCGTTATTTGGGAATGTGTCCCCAATCTTTCGTTATTTGGGAATGTGTACCCAATCTTTCATTACAAAATCGTAAGCGTGGAATTCTGTAACAACAATATTGTGCATTTACACTGTACTACTTAGAAAGGACATCACTTCTGCCAACCCCTACGTGTGTGTGTGTGTGTGTGTGTGTGTGTGTGTGTAGCTAGATATAGATATTTAAATAGACGTGAATTATGCCAACTGTAGGACATTTTGGAAAAGGTAAAACTAAAGACAGGGATCCGTGAGTGGGGAAGGCGGGAAGAGCAGAGCGCAGGGTTTTCAGAGCAGCGAAACTACTCTGTGTGACCAGAATGGTGGCTACTTGTCATCCCACATTTCTACCTTTATCAAAACTCGCGGCCTACGTAACACCGAATGTGATCCCTAGTGGAAGCCGTGGACTTCGGGTGCTAATGGCACGTCAACACAGGTCCATCGATTGTCCTAGCTGCGCCGTTGTGGTACCAGCCTGGGGGGCGGGGAGCTGGGGGTTTATGGGAAATCTCTGCACTTGTTAGCACAGTTTTGCTGTGAATCTAACACTTCTCCAAAATTTATGATCTTCTTTACAAAATGGACGTAACTGACCGTAAACCACGGAAACTGCATTGCAGAGGGACCGTGGCTTGTGACGTGTGGCTGAGGCTTGTGGCCCCGTGGCCCACGGCCCCCTGGGGTGAAGGAGACAGGAGATGAAGCCGTGGTGAGATACATCATCGCGAGGCCTCCCACCCCAGAGTGACCCCTTCCCACACACCCTCCCCACAGCGTGACCCGTAAGTCAAGGACAAAAGTGAATCCGGAAACCAATGAGAAGACTTGACATTTTAGACCCGGAAATTACAACATGTGAGAAGAGGCACGTTCGGGGGCTTTGCTCCCCTGGCGGGGTCCCCCCGTCTCTGGCATCCAGCAAGCAGAGAAGGGTTCCTCTCACGCCCCGGGAAGGATCCTCGTGCTGAGGGAAACGAGAGGAGCTTCCGACACGTGAGACTCCCTAGATGAAGACGACATCCAACAGTCTGCAAACTCGTGTCTCACTAGGAGCGCGACTTGAGGAAGAAGTGGCGCTGAGCCGGGCCAGTCTGTGAGGGCGGGGCATGCAGCGAGGGAGCGCCGGGCCCGGGCCACTGTCCAGGCGGACCCGCGACACCCCAGTAAGGAAGTGGCCCCGGGCCCCATGCTGGGCCCCGCAGAGGTATAGAAGGGCCCCTTCACAAAAGGGCATCACACCACCCTCACCTCCTGGGTCCTCTTGCCTCACTTTACCCAAGTCCTCTGTACTGACACCATGGGGTGCTGTGGCTGTGGCGGTGGCTGTGGCGGTGGCTGTGGTGGCTATGGTGGCTGTGGCGGTGGCTGTGGTGGCGGCTGTGGCGGTGGCTGCGGTGGCGGCTGCGGTGGCTGTGGCGGTGGCTGTGGCGGCTGCACCACGTGCAGATGCTACCGGGTCAGCTGCTGCTCCAACTGCTGTCCCTGCTGCTGTGGCTGCTGTGGTGGCTGCTGCAGTGTCCCCGTGGTCTGCTGCTGCCGTTCGTGCGGCTGCGGCTCGTGCGGCGGTGGCTGCGGGCAGGGCTGCGGGCAGGGCTGCGGCTGCGGGCAGGGCTGCGGCTGCGGGCAGGGCTGCGGGCAGGGCTGCGGGCAGGGCTGCGGCTGCGGGAAGGGCTGCGGCTGCGGGCAGGGCTGCTGCCAGCGGAAGGGCTGCTGCTAGACGGCCGGCCTCTGGGCAGGCGCTGCAGGTGACCGCCCTGCTGGTGAGATTCTCTTCTTGCCAGTCCTCCCTGATTTGAAGGTCACAGGGTGACAAGAGACTGGTCCTCAGGCTGAGGAGCTTTGTTCATGTCCCCTGGTCCCTGAGATCCTGACTCCAAAGGAAACACCGTAGAAAGCTCCCCCACCAGCCCGATCAAGGTAGGAGCGCAGCCACCGCGGTGAGGCTGCCGCTCTGCGCTCCTGAAACTCCCTGTGGAATGCTGCTTCTGCGCCCCCCCTCTTGCTGTAGCTCCCACACGCTGCGCCTCTGCGGCTCTTCTCTGTTTCTGGGAACTTAAGACAATTCTTTCCCCAATAAATTACTTCCAGTTGGCATCCAGGACTTAATCGACATCTCCTGTTTCCTTTTTGGAATGTGTCTCACCCAAAGATAAAATGAAACCATTAACGGAAGACCCTGATGTTTGTTTCAGATGAGTTTACAAAACTTGGTCTTTACTAGGTTTTCACACAAGATTCGGTGGCTTCAGCGACCCTTTCATGGGAGCCGAAAGGAACGTTATCATTGGGCTCAACATGAGCACCTGAAGTAACTGCGTGTGCTTAGCTCGCGGCTATTTCAGTTTGGTTTTGTGGACAGTCCAGAGTCCAATTATAGTTTAATGAGATTTTTAAATTCTATCACCAGTACTTGTTATTGTCTCTTCGGCAGATCATGGTTCCAAAAGACTAGTGTGGTTATAGGTGACTAAATGTATTAGTAAGAGATTTAGGGACCCAGAAAAAAGGTGTGTGTGAGTGTGTGTGTGTGAGTGTGAGTGTGTGTGTGTGTGTGTGAGAGAGTGTGTGAGAGAGTATGAGAGTGTGTATGTGAGTGTGAGTGTGTGTGAGTGTGTGTGAGTGTGTGTGTGTGTGAGTGTGTGTGTGTGAGTGTGTGTGAGAGTGTGTGTGAGTGTGTGTGTGAG